>SZWC01035355.1:0-17129 GCA_023375785.1 Penium margaritaceum | reverse complement strand
GTGTCCAGAAGACCAAGACACCTCTAGATGCCTTGTAGGACAAGTCACCCCTTCTAGAAGGTGTGCCACCTTCCTGGACCCTCACTTGGCCTTCTAGAAACTTAAAGAGGAACTCTAGAGGTTGAGCTATCTTCCTGGCATCTATTTTCCACCTCCCTTGAGGCAGGGCAGAATTTCATCTTGTGGGACTTGAACCCGGGCCCCTGCCTCTAGAGGTGGATACCATTAACCACTAAGCCACTAAGGCTTGTCTTATTGGTGTTCCTTTTTGGAGTCACTCCTGCCATGGTGAGGAGCATCATTCCAACACGTCCTACTCTGTACAACTCTATACAGCTCCGTACAAATCCGCATAATTATGTACTACACCTTACAAATCCGTACAACTTTGTACAAACATGTACAACTATGTACAACTTCGTACAACTCCTTACAACTCCGTACAACTCCATACAACTCCGTACAACTCCACACAACCCTGTAAATTCTGTACAATACCGTATAACTCCATATAGCTCTGTACACTTCCTTACAACTCCATTCAACTCCGTACAACTCCATACAACTCCGTACAACATTTCTACAACTTCAAACAAATGCATAGAAGTCTGTACAACTTTGTACACCTTTGTACAACTCCGAACAACTCCGCAAAAGTCTGTCCAGATCTGTTAAGAGTGCACAACGGATCAGATCCGCGGATCACATGATGGATCCGGAATCCAGGGTCCGGATCGGGTGATGGATCTGGATCCGCGGATCTGGATCCGCGGATCCAGTATGATCCGCAGATTGTGTCGGATCTACATAGTTCGAAACAGGGTGCTTTGCAATGACCACAATTGGACATTCACTACTGTCGTTCTCTTAATGTCATCATGTACACCATCAAAGTGCATACTTCACAACACTGGAATGCAACCATGTGGTAAAAACACCATGTCGTATAATTAGTGACTCAAGTATCCACAATGTGCACCAGTTATCACCTGCCATGGAACACTTACAAAGTGGACCAATGAAGGCCACAGGGTGAATTTGTATCTGCTTAACTCACTGATTGCAGCATTCACCAGACACCATGTACGTTTTGTACCACTTACATACTCATCAATCAAGGCATTCACTGATTGCACCATTCACCATTTCCAGTGCACCATTCACCATTCCCATTGCATCATACACCATTTCCATCACACCATTAACATTCTGAGGGAGATTATGAGGCATAGACAGAAGCAAAGAGGAACACACATCAGATTGTCAAAGGAAACAGCGAAGAGAATTGACTTGATTGAAAAGGATGGATCATGTCATCTCCATCACGTCATCATCACAACCGTCCCCTCCCCCTTCACCCTCTGCCTCCTCCTCATCCTCGTCGTTCACAAAGATCCTCTAACTCCTCTGCTGCTGCACCGACCAGGTTTGCTTCCTTTGCCTTCCTCCTCGGTTCCTTGATGCGCTCCTTCTCGTCCGTGAATTCCTTAGCCACCATCCCATGTCGGTTGACTGGGAAATCCAGGAGGGAGGGCTCGTTGATCCGGGACTTCATAGTAAGCAAATTCTCCACTCTCAGATGGGCCAGCGAGTGCCTGAAGTTGGTTATTACGTGCCTGCCAAGAGAGAAAAGACGCTCAGATGGTGTGGATGTGCCGGGAACAGCAAACACGTCAGCAGCCGCAAGAGACAGCGTTGGAAATTTCTTCTCCAGCTTCCTGAAATTTTTCAGAATGTGGCAGCGTGGAGACTTCTTCGGCAGTTTGTTCCACTGCTCCACCTCCTCCTCCAGTGAGGATGGTGGAGCAGTAGTTGCAGCAGGAACCTCGGGCACTTCAAACATGTCAGCCATAGGATTTGCAAGTGCTGCCTCCAACAGCGCATCGTCCTCTTCACACTGCCGCTCGGGTCTTGGACACAGCTGGCAGGGAGCAGCAGGCACAGCAGGTGACACAGCAGTCACGTTGGATGACGACGCTGATGAAGGCGTAGAGCTCTCTTGTGTGGGCTGGCTGCCCTGGGTTCCTGCCGCCACGGCTGCTGCGTCTGCTGCAGCCCTCTGCGCCTCCACCTTCTCGTGGTATGGGCGGAGCAGTTCCATCACCTTCAGCTGGAGCTCTGCTGCACTGCTGATCCCCATCAGCCGATGTGTGCTCTCATGGTACCTCATGCGAATGCGGGGGTCCAGAGCTGTGGCCAGTGCATGACGAACAGACAGCAAGCGGGCATACTTCTTCAGCTTCGTTGCTGCATCCACGAGGCCGGGGTGGATGTCCAGGAGTAACTGCTCCTTTGGGTTCAGCCTCCCTACTGCGCCCCTCCTCTTTTATTTCTCCTTTGCTGCCAGTGCTTTCACCTGCCACCCATTCAGCTTCTCCAACATGCTCTCAAAAAACGGGATCACAAGATTCAGAGTGGGATACTTGCTCCCACTGACATCATCTGTGTAAGCCTTGAATGGCTTCAGGATGAGGGTCAGCAGGGCGATGAGGTTCCACTCATTGGTTGTCGGCTTCAGCACCTTGCCATCCATACAATAGCCATCCAGCCAAGCAGGCAGCACACTCTTCAGGTGTAGCACCCTGGACATCATGTCCAGGGCACTGTTCCAGTGTGTCTCTGTGTCGAGGTGCAGCGTCTGGAAAGACACACCAGCAGCTCCTGCATCATTCATCAGACTGTGCTCGCGGGGGGTGGAGCGCATGGCAAACACGGCAATGGCTCTGGCCTTGCCAATGATGGCATTGCCGGCTGGAATTGTGAGCAAATCATGCACGGCAAGGTTCATGATATGCCCCAGATAGCGGATGTGCCCTGCCTTCTCCATGGAACAGTCAGATGGTATGATGTGGTTGTCTATCACGCTGTCGTTCGTGCTTTCATTGTCAACGGTGAGGCAGAAAACTTTGTCCCACACGTCCCAGGCTTTCAGAGCACAGGAGAAGACTTCAAAGACGTTCACAGCAGTTGGACTCTCGGGAACTGTGGGAAAGGACAGTGCAATTGTCTTGATGCACCAGTTCTCCATCCAGTGCGCTGTCACCCCCAAATACTTCATCCGGTTCTCCCCTTTCCACCCGTCAGTTGTGAAGCTGATGGCTGAAGTAACCTCTGACAGCAGTTTCTTGATGCGCATGCGGAATGCGGCGGCGGAGACAACAATCTGCCGCAAAATCGTCATGCGACCCAGCAGGGTTGCTGCTAGGTTGGCGTGCCAGAACGCTTGCTGCAGCCACGTTGACTCCATCGACAGAAAACTGACGTTCTTGTCAATCATGTGCTTCCAGACGCACGTCTTGAAGTACCGCTTGTCAAAAATGGCACCCACTGCTGCAACACCACGGGAAATCACCGTGTTCTTGCGGTTGACCTCTGCTGCTTTGACAGTGGCGTTCACCGCTGCTGCTGTTGCTTTCTTGAGGTCCTGTAGTGCATGTAGCTCCTTCAGCTTCTTCCAAATCTTGTTGTGCTTGATGCACATATGCTTCCACATGTTGGAAGTGTACCCCTGCTTGCAGGAAAACTTCTTGGGGCAGGAATTACACTTTGCCTGAGGGTCATTGGGTGGACTATCGACCAGCTTCATGAACTCTGTCCAGATGACTGATAAGTCGTTGCCGCGCTTACCCTTGTCACCTGCCTCAGCCTCGTCGAGCTCATCGCTGTCTCCATCGTCGTCATCTTCGTCGTCGGCCGGACGGTTTGGCGCAGCGGGGCACGCCTCAGCCATGGCAGAGTGGTGTGCTCGGACGTGCGGGCGCTGGTGTGCACGGGTGAAAATGGCTAAGGCCGATTCCTGACGTGTAGGACCTCGATGGGGCTAGAGTGGCTCCGCTACCGCAGCGGAGCAGAGCGGAATCGACCCCGTCTTGCCCAAGCCGAATATAATTACGTTGCATTTTGACAGTTAAAACCCTAAAAACATTACAATGGGTTGACCACCGGAAAGCCCCAAACGATACAATCCATACACCTGTCTACTGTTTACTATCGATATCCCAAATTGAACATGGCGTCCTCAATTACTAATGATCTCCAAAAAAGCAAATGTCTGAATAGCACATCCGACGAACCTCGACCGCAACAGATTGATTCGAGGTTGCCACGTGCAACGGAACAATGAGAGGCGCATCTGCGCTCTCATCGTTCCGCGGCGGACAGGTCCAGCGCAGATGCATCACGCATGTGATGAGGTGGACAGGTCCACCTCAGATGCATTAATCCCCAAAAGTGGAGTTGTGCATGTCATCTGGTGAGGTGGCCAACATCATGCAATCAACTGTGCCCTTCTGGCTCGTGAAGTGGCTGTCCTGTACATATGGACCAGTCATGCGAGAGGTGGTGGAGATTTCGAACTTTGACTTCCGAGGTCATCCGGTGTTGAACTCGACCCCGGGATCATTTTTGTCCCCCCCCCCTCCCCCCCTGCAGATCCGCGGTTCCTCGAATCGGATCTGAGGCTGGATCCGGATCCGCAGATCAATCCGAGATCCAAGATCCTCGGGTTGGATCCATGGATCTGTGGATTCTGTGTGCACCCTTAAGCTCTGTACAACTCCGTACGCCTCCCTATGACTCAGTATAGCTCTACACAACTCCGTACAACTCCGTAACATTCTGCACAGCTCCGTACAACTTTGTACAACTCTATACAACTTCGTACAAATCTGCACAACTCCATCCAACTCTGTACAGCTTTGTCCAACTCCATAGAACTCCGGACAACTTCCTATAACTCTGTACAACTCGCTACGACTCTGTACAACTCGCTACAACTCCGTACAACTCCGTATAACTCCGTACAACTCCATAAAACTCCATAAAATCCCGTGTATCTCCGTACAACTTCGTACAAATCCATACAAATCTCCATACAACTCTGTACAACTCCGTAAAACTCTGTACAACTTCGTACAAATCATTAGAACTCCGTACAACTCCATACAGCTCTGCACAGCTCCGTACGACTTCATACAACTTCGTACAGCTCTGTAGTACTCCGTACAACTCAGTACAACTCCGTACAACTCCTCACAACTCTGTACAAATTGCTACAACTCCGTACAACTCTGTAAAACTCCGTACAACTCCGTGCAACTTTGTACAACTCTTTACAACTCTGTACAACTATGTACAACTCCGTACAAATATGTACAACTCTGTACAACTCTGTACAACTCCGTACACCTCCATACAGATGTTTACAGCTCCATACAACTTTGTATAGCCCTGTACAGCTCCTTACCATTTGCTACAACTCCGTACAACTCTGAAAAACTCCGTAAAACTCTGTACAACTCCGTACAACTTGGTACAACTCTATACAACTCCTTACAACTTTGCATAGCTCTGTACATTTTTGTACAAATCTGCACAACTCTGTACAACCCCGTACCACTCCATACAACTCCATACAACTCCGTCCAACTCGGTACAGCTTGATACAACTCCGTACAACTCCATACAACTTGCTACAACTTGCTACAACTCCATACATCTCTGTACAACTCCGTAAACCTCCGTACAACTCAGAACAGATCCATATAGCTCCATACATTTCCATGAAACGCTGTACAACTTTGTACAACTTGGTACAACTCCGTTGAACTCATTACAACTCCATACAACTCTGTACAACTCCGTACAACTCTGGATAAACGTTTATAACTCTGCATAACTTCGTACAACTTTGTACAACTCTGTACACTTCGTACAACTTTGTACAACTCTGTTCAACTCCGTACAGCTCTGTACAACTCCGTACAGCTCCACACGATTTTGGACATATCCATATTACTCCATACAACCTTTGTACACCTTGCTACAAATCCCTACAACTCCGTCAAAATCCCTACAAGTAAAAATATTTTCAGCTCTATACAACTCCGTAAAACTCCCTATAACTCCCTACAACTCCCTACAACTTTGAACAACTATGTACAACTTTGTACAATTCCGTACAACTCCGTATAACTCTGTACAGCTCTGTACAACTCCGTACAGCTCCATACAACTTTGTACATCTCAATACTAATCCATACAACCTTTCTACAACTTGCTACAAATCCGTACAACTCCGTAAAATTCCCTACAATTATGTTCAGCTCTGTACAACTCTGTACAACTCCCTACAACTTCGTACGACTCTGTATAGATCCGTACAACTCAGTACAACTCCGTACAATTTGGTACAACTCTGTATAACTCCGTACAGATCCTCACCACTCCGTACACCTCTGAAAAATCCCGTAAAACTCCATAAACATCTGTACAACTCCGTACATCTTCGTACAACTCTGTAAAACTCCGTACACCTCTATACAACTCCGTACAACTCCGTACAAAACACTACAACTCCATATACCTTTGCACAATTCCGTAAAACTCTGTACGGAGTTGTAGCAAGTTTGAAGGAGTTGTACGGAGTTGTACGGAGCTGTGCGGCGTAGTACGGAACTGTATGGAGTTGTACGGAGTTGTACAGAGTTGTAGGAAGCTGTACAGAGTTGTTCAGGGTTGTGAAGTGTTATACAGAATTGTGAGGGATTGTGGTGAGTTCTACAGAGTTGTACGGAGTTGTACGGAGTGTACAGAGATGTACAGAGTTATTCTGAGTTGTACGGAGTTGTACAGAGTTGTACAGAGTTGTACGGAGTTGTACAGAGTTGTACATAGTTGTACGGAGTTGTATGGGACTGTACGCAGTTGTACAAAGCTGTAGTCAGTTGTATGGAAACGTATGGAATCGTACAGAGTTGTACAGAGTTGTACAGATTTGTACGGAGTTGTAGCAAGTTGTTTGGCATTGTATGGAGATGTACGGAGTTGTACAAAGTTGTAAAGATTTATGCAGAGTTGTACGGAGTCGGACGGAGTTGTACTGAGTTCTACCAAGATGTACAGAGTTGTACGGGGTTTTACAGAGCTACATAGAGTTGTACGGAGTTGTATGGAGGTGTACGGAGTTGTATGGAGTTGGACGGAATTGTATGGAGTTGTACAGAGTTGGAAGGAGTAGTACGAAGCTGTACAGATTTGTACAAAGTTGTACGGAGTGTTATACAGTTGTATGTAGTTGTACAGAGTTGCATGAGGTTGTACGAAGTTGTACAGAGTTGTAGGAAGTTGCATGGAAATGTACGGAATTATCTGGAGTTGTAAAGATTTGTACGCAGTTGTACGCAGTTTTACGGAGTTGTAGCAAGTTGTACGGACTTGTACGGAGTTGTGCAGAGTTGTACGGAGGTATACGGAGTTGTACGGAGTTGGACAGATTTGTACAGGGTTGTACGGAGATGTATGGAGGTGTATGGAGTTGTACAGAGTTGTACAGAGTTATACAGAATTGTACAGAGGTATACAGAGTTGTACAGAGCTGGACGGAGTTACACGGAGTTGTACCAAGTTGGAAGGAGATGTACGGAGTTGTACGGAGTTGTATGGAGTTGTACAGAGTTGTACGGAGTTGTACGGATTTTTAAGGAGCTGTATGGACTTCTATGGAGTAATACAGAGTTGTACGGCATTGTACAGAGTTGTATGACATTCTACAGAGTTGTACAGAGGTGTATGGAGTAATACAGAGTTGTACAGAGCTGTACAGATCTGTACGGAGTTGTAGTAATGGAGTCGTAATGATTTGTGCGGAGATGTACGGAGTTGTACGGAGTTGTACAAAGTTGTACGGAGTTGTGCGAAGTTCTACGGAGTTGTACGGAGTTGTACAGTGTTGTGCGGAGTTGTAAGGAGTAGTACGGAGTTGTACGGAGTTGTACATGATTTTCCGTACTTTACCAGAGTTGTACGGAGTTGTACGGAGTTGTATGGAGTTGTATGGAGTTGTACGTAGTCGTACGGAGTCATAGGGAGTTTTGGGGAGTTGAAAGGAGTTATACGGAGTTGTACAGAGTTCTACGGATTTGAAAAGAGTTGTATATAGTTGTACAGAGTTATACGGAGCTATACGGAGTTTTACAGATTTGTGGCCGGTTGTAGAAACGTTGTACAGAGTTATATGGAGTTGTACAGAGTTGAACGGAGTTGTACGGAGTGGTACAGAACGGAGTTTTACGGAGTTGTACGGAGATGTACAAAATTGTACAAAGTTGTACAAAGTTGTATGGAGCAAGCGTAAGAGAACAGGAGCAGGCCAAAGACACCTGGAGAAAGACCAAGACAACTAGAACAAGGCCAAGACAACTGGAGCAAGCCCAAAACAACTGGAGCAAGCCCAAGACAACTCCAGCAGGCCCAAGACAGCTGGAGCAGGGTCAAGACAACTGGACAAAGCCCAAGACACCTGGAGCAAGACCAAGACAACTGGAGCAATGCCAAGACAAGTGGAGCAAGTCCAAGAGAAAACTGAAGCAAGTCCAAGACAAATGGAGCAAGCCCAAGACAACTGGAGCAAAACCAAGACAGCTGGAACAAGCCAAAGACAACTGGAACAAACACAAGAAACCTGGAGCAAGGACAAGAGAACTGGAGCGAGCCCAAGACAACTGGATCAAGGCCAAGACAACTGGAGAAAGCCCATGACAATTGGAGCAAGGCCAACACAACTGGAGCAAGCCCAAGACAACTGCAGCAAGTCCAAGACACCTGGAGCAAGCCCAACAGAACTGGAGTAAAGCCAAGACAACTGGAGCAAGGCCAAGACAACTGGAGCAAGCCCAAGACAACTGGAGCAAACCAAAGACAACTTGAGCAAGCCCAAGACAACTGGAGCAAGGTCCAGACAACTGGATCAAGCCCAAGACAACTTGGGTAAGCGGAAGACAACTGGAGCAAGCCAATGACTACTGGAGCAAGGCCAAGACAACTGGAGCAGACCCAAGACAACTGGAGCAAGCCGATGACAACTGGAGCAAGGCCAAGACAACTGGAGCAAGCCCGAGACACCTGGAGCACGGCAAAGACAACTTGCGTAAGGCCAAGACACCTGGAGCAAGGCCAAGACAACTAGAACAAGCCTGGGACAACTGGAGCAAGTCAAAGACAACTGGAGCAAGTTCAAGACAACTAGAGCAAGTCCAAGACAACAGGAGCAAGCCCAAGACAACTGGATCAAGCCCAAGACAACTGGAGCAAGGCCAAGAAAACTAGAGCAAGTGCAAGAAAATTGGAGCAAGCCCAAGACAACTAGAGCAAAACCAGGATGATTGGAGAAAGCCCAAGACAACTCGAGTAAAGCAAGGAAAACTGGAGCAACGCCAAGAAAATTGGAGGAATCCCAAGACAATTGGAGCAAGCCCAAGACAACTGGAGCAAGCCCAAGACAAATGGAGCAAGCTCAAGACACCTGGAGGAAGGCCAAGACCACTGGAGGAAGGCCAAGACAACTAGAGCAAGGCCAAGACAACAAGAGCAAGCCCAAAACAACTACAGCAAGCCCAAGACAACTGGAGCAAGCCCAAGACAACTGGAGCAAGCCCAAGACAACTGGAGCAAGCACAAGATAACTGGAGCAAGCGGTAGACAACTGGACCAAAGCCAAGACAATTGGAGCAAGGCCAGGAGAACTAGTGCAAGGCCAAGACATCAGGAGCAAGGCCAAGACAACTGGAGCAGTGCCAAGACAACTGGAGCAAGCCCCATCAAACTAGAGCAAGCCCAAGACAACAAGAGGAAGGCCAAGACAACTTAATCAAGCCCAGGCCAAGTGGAGAAAGCCCCCGGCAACTCAAGCAAGGCCAGGAAAACTTGAGCAAGGCCAGGACAACTGGAGCAATCCCAATTCAACTGGAGTGAGGCCAAGACAACTGGAGCAAGCCCGAGACAACTGGAGCAAGCCCAAACCAACAGGAGCAAGCCCAAGACAACTTGAACAAGCCCAATAAAACTGGAGAAAGGCCAAGACAACTTGAGCAAGGCCATGAAAACTGGAGCAAGCCCAGGAAAGCTGGAGCAAGGCCAAGACAACTGAAGCAAGACCAAGACAACTAGAGTAAGGCCAAACAACTTGAGCAAGGCCATGAAAATTGGGGCAAGTCCAAGGCAACTGAAGCAAGGCCAAGACAAGTGGAGCAAGCCCAAGACAACTGGAGCAAGACCAAGACAACTGGAGCAAGACCAAGACAACTAGAGAAAGCCCAATACAAATGGAGCAAAGCCAAGACAACTGGAACAAGGCAAAGACAACTGGAGCAAGCCCAAGACAACTAGAGCAATGCCAAGACAACTGGTCAAGCCTTAGACAACTGAAGCAAGGCCAAGACAACTGGAGAAGTCCCAAGACAACTGGTACAAGCCCAAGACAACTGGAGCAAGGCCAAGACAACTGGTGCAAGGGCAAGACAACTGGTGCTAGGCCCAGACAAGTAGAGCAAAGCCACGACACCTGGAGCAAGCCCAAGACAACTGGAGCAAGGCCAAGACAACTCAAGCAAGCCCAAGACAACTGGAGCAAGCCCAAGACAGCTGAAGCAAGCCCAAGGAAAACTGGAGTGAGGCCAAGACAACTGGATCAAGCCCAAGACAGCTGGAACAAGTGTGAGAAAACAGGAGCAAGCCAAAGACAACTGCAGCAAGACCAAGATAACTAGATCAGGACCAAGACAACTTGAGCAAGGCCAAGACAACTGGAGCAAGCCCAAGACAACTGGAGAAATCCTAAGACAACTGGAGCAAGCCCAAGAAAACTGAAGGAAGTCCAAGACAATGAGAGCAAGCCTAAGACAACAGGAGCAAGGCCAATACAGCTGGAGCAAGCCGAAGACAACTGGAGCAAGCCCAAGACAAATTAAGCAAGGCCAAGATAACTGGAGCAAGCCCAAGACAACTTGATCAAGGCTAAGACAACTGGAGCAAGCCCATGACATCTGAAGCAAGGCCAACACAACTGAAGCAAGCCCAAGATAACTAGAGCAAGCCCAAGACACCTGGAGCGAGCCCAGTACAGGTGGAGCAAGGCCAAGACAATAAGAGCAAGGCCAAAACAACTACAGCAAGCCCAAGATAACGGGGGCAAGCCCAAGATAGCTGGAGCAAGCCCAAGACAACCGAAGAAAGGGCAAGACAACTGGAGCAAGCCCAAGACAACTAGAGCAACCCAATGACAACTAGAGCAAGCCAATGACAACTGGATCAAGGCCCAGACACGTGGAGCAAGCCCAAGAAAACCGGAGCAAGCCAATGACGACTGGAGCAAGCCCAAGACAACTGGAGCAAGTCCAAGACACCTGCAATACGGCCAAGACAACTGGCGCAAGGCCAAGACACCTGGAGCAAGGCCAAGACTACTAGAACAAGCCTGAGACAACTGGAGCAAGTCCAAGACAACTGGATCAAGTTCAAGATAACAGGAGCAATTCCAAGACAACAGTATCAAGCCCAAGACAATTGGATCAAGCCCACGACAACTGGAGCAAGGCCAAGACAACTGGAGGAAGGTGAAGACAACTGGAGCAAGCCTAAGGCAACTGGAGCAAGCCCAAGACAACTGAAGCAAGCCCAAGACAATTCGAGTAAAGCCAAGACAAGTGGAAAATCCCAAGACAATTGGAGCAAGCCCGAGACAAGTGAAGCAAGCCCAAGGCAAGTGGAGCAAGCTGTAGACACCTGGAGCAGGGCCAAAATAACTGGAGCAAGGTCAATATAACTGTAGCAAGGCCAAGACAACACGAGCAAACCCATGACAAGTAAAGCAAGCCCAAGACAACTGGAGCAAGCACAAGACAAGTGGAAAAAGCGCAAGACAACCAGAGCAAGCCCATGATGAATGGAGCAAGCCCTAGACAACTGAAGCAAAGCCAAGACAGGTGGAGCAAGGCCAAGACAACTACAGCAAGGTGAAGACAACTGGAGCAAGGCCAAGACAACTAGAGCAAGGCCAAGAAAACTGGAGCAAGTCCAAGACAATTGGAGGAAGGCCAAGACAACATAAACTAGCCCAAGACAATTGGAGCAAGCCTAAAGCAACTAGAGCAAGCCCAAGACAACTTGAGCAAGGCCAGGAAAACAGGAGCAAGCCCAAGACAAATGGAGCAAGCAAGACAACCCGAGCAAGCCCAAGAAAACTAGAGCAAGACCAAGACAACTGGAGCAAGCCCAAGACAACAAGAGCAAGCCCAAACCAACAAGAGCAAGCCCAAGACAACTTGAACAAGCCCAATACAACTGGAGAAAGGCCAAGACAACTCGAGCAAGGCCATGAAAACCGGAGCAAGCCCACGACAACTGGAGCAAGCCCAAGACAGCTGGAGCAAGCCCAATACAACTGGAGCAAGGCCAAGACAACTGGAGCAAGATCAAGACAACTGGATCAGGCCCAATACAATTGGGACAAGGCCAAGACAACTGGCACAAGTCCAAGACAACTGGAGCAAGCTCAAGACAACTAGAGCAATGCCAAGACAACTGGAGCAATCCCTAGAAAACTGAAGCAAGGCCACGACAACTGGAGCAAGCCCAATACAACTGGTGCAAGCCCAAGACAACTGGAGCAAGGCCAAGACAACTAGAGCAAGGCCGAGACAAATGGTGCAAGGCCAAGACAAGTGGAGCAAGGCCAAGACAACTCGAGCAATCCCAGGACAACTGAAGCAAGGCCAAGACAACTAGAGCAAGCCCAAGACAACTGGAGCAAGCCCAAGACACCTGGAGCGAGGCCAAGACAATTGGAGCAAGTCCAAGACACTTGGAGCAAGGCCAAGACAACCGGAGCAAACCCAAGACAACTGGAGCAAGCCCAACACAAGTGGAGCAAGATCAAGACAACTGGCACAAGCCCAAGATAATTAGAGCAAATCCAAGACAACTGGAGAAAACCCAAGACAACTGTAGCAAGACCAAGACAATTGAAGCAAGCCCAAGACAACTGGAGTAAGGCCAAAACAACGGGATCAAACCCAAGACAGCTGGAGCAAGCGTAAGAGAACAGGAGCAAACCCAAGACAACTGGAGCCAGACAAAGACAAGTAGATCAAGGCCAAAACAACTGGAGCAAGCCCAAGACAACAGGAGCAAGCCCAAGACAACTGGAGCAAGCCCACGACAACTAGAGAAGGACCAAGACAACTGGAGGAAGGCCAAAAAAACTGGAGCAAGGCCAAGACAGCTGGACCACGGACAATACAGCCGGAGCAAGCTCAAGATAACTGTAGCAATGCTTAGACAACAAGAGTTAGCCCAAGAAAACTGAAGCAAGTCCAAAACAATTGGATCATGCCCCAGAAAACTGGAGTAAGGCCAAGACAGCTGGAGCAAACCAAAAACAACTAGAGTCAGCCCAAGGCAACTGGAGGAAGGCCAAGACAACTAGAGCAAGCCCAAGACAACTGGATCAACGCCAAGACAAATGGAGCAAGCCCATGACAACTGGAGCAAGGCCAACACAACTGAAGCAAGCCCAAGACAACTAGAGAAAGTCCAAGACACCTAGAGCAAGCCCAAGACAACTGGAGCAAGGCCAAGACAACTGGAGCAAGGCCAAGATAACTGCAGCAAGACCAAGACAACTGGAGCAAGCCCAAGACAACTGGACTACGTTCAAGACAACTGGAGCAGTTCCAAGACAACACGAGCAAGCCTAAGACAACTAGAGCAAGTCCAAGATATTTGGAGCAAGGCCAAGATAACTGGAGAAAGCTCAAGACACCTGGAGCAAGGTTAAGACAACTGGAGCAAGGCCAACACTACAGGAGCAAGTCAAAGACAACTAAAGCAAGCCCAAGACAACTGGAGCAAGCCCAAGACAACTGGAGCAAGGCCAAGACAACAAGAGCAAGGCCAAGACAAATAGAGTACGGCCAAGACAATTGGAGCAAGGCCAAGACATTTACAGCAAGGCCAAGATAACAAGAGCTAGCCCAAGACAACTAAAGCAAGCCCAAGACGTCTGGAGCAAGCCCAAGACAACAGGAGCAAGCCCAAGACAATAGGAGCAAGCCCAAGACAACTGGAGCAAGCCGTAAACAAGTGGAGCAAGCCCAAGACAACAGGAGCAAGCCCAAGACAACTAGATCAAGGCCAAGACAACTGGAGCAAGGCCAAGACAACTGGAGTAAGGCCAAGACAACTGGAGCAAGCCCAAGAAAGTCAGAGCAAGCCGAAGTCAACTGGAGCTAGGCCAATAGAGCTGGAGCAAGCCCAAGACAACAGGAGCAAGCTTAAATGTACGGGAGCAAGCCTAAGACAACTTGAACAAGCCATATACAGCTGGAGAAAGGCCAAGAACACTCGAGTAAGGCCATGAAAATTGGAGCAAGCCCAAGACAACTGGAGCAAGCCCAAGACAACTGGAGCATGCCCAAGACAACTAGAGCAAGGCCAAGACAACTAGAGCAAGACCAAGACAACTTGAGTAAGCCCAATACAGCTGGAGCAAGGCGCAGAAAACTGGAACAAGGCCAAGACAACTGGAGCAAGACCAAGATAACTAGTGCAATGCCAAGTCAAGAGGAGCAAGCCCGAGATAATTGAAGCAATGCCAGCCCCAGACGTGAGTCGGGTGGAGGTCAGCCCGGTGACCGCACCAATACTTGTACAGCATGGACTGATGGAGAAGGGGTCCGTGGGGAATCCGGTTCGAGACCCATGTCATGTAGGCCATGGCTTCAAAGTAGAAGCCATCGGAGAGGCCAGATTCGACCCACATGGTGCGGACGGCGTCGGCCATGGTGCGGCTCCACTGCTCGGAGACATCATTCTCGGTTGGCTTGTACGGCGCCGATGTCTCGTGATGGATGCCGCATGAGGCAAGGAAGGTCGTGGTCTCTCCCATGTACTGGCCACCACAATCGGAACAGAAGCAGCAAATAGAGTGACCACACTCACCTTGCGCACGGACAAGCTAGTCCCAAATGGTGGGAGTGACATCGCTCTTCTGACAAAGGCAGAAGACCCAGCGATAGTGAGAGTAGTCGTTAGTGAGGGTGGGGACATAGCATCCATGCTTCTTGACAGACTCTGTAGAAAGAGGACTCATGACATCAAAGTGGACCAAGTCTATACGGGCGGATGCACGGGAGCCAGACTAGGCGTAAGTGGACCAGTGCATCTTGCCCTGGGTGCAATCAATGCATTCAGTGGGGCACGGCTAGAGGAAGGAGGCCGGGTCAAGGCCCTTGGCCGGCTGGGTGCGGAGCATGTTATCTACAATAGCAGAGCGGGTGTGGCAGAGGTAGTGGTGTAGGAGGTGTGTGTGCTGCGGAGAGAGCCTGCTGGTGACAAAGACATGGCCTGAGGCGGTCAAAAGGGAGGGGACGGAGGGAAGGAAGGACGGACGAGGCGCGTGCTAGAGGTTACCACAGGCGGTGGCGTGCAGAACGACAAGACCAGACAAACGTAACGGCACAGTGCCAACGCCACGCGAGTGTAGGACGTCCATGCCATTGTAATCAAGGGTAGTGACGGACATGAGGCTGAGCTCAAGACCTGGGAAAAAGAGGACGTCAGTCACAAACACATCGTCGACTGGACCACGAAAATGAATGATGACAACGCTCCAGACAGGTAACACCTGTCCGGAACCCGTCCGAACACCGGACACGTTGCCAACGGGGTCGAGCACACTCAAGGCCTTGCGAGAGGCTATCATGTGATGCGTGGCCCCGGAGTCGATGATATAGGTTTCAGCAAGCTCCTGGACTAGGGTTGCCAGATCGCTAACGATCATGAGACAACAAGCAAGAGACGAGGATGCGCTAGACGAGGAGGCGCGAACCAAGACTGCCAATAATCAAGCCATGTGACGTCGTCACAGAGAGGGACAGGAGAGGAGGATGCAGGAGATGACAAAATGAACAAGGGAGTAGGCCACGACCGCAGCTCAGTCTCGGTCATGCAAGACAGGGTAGGCGAGCCGGAGGTGATGTAGCTAATACTTCCCTAGGAGGGAGGACGAGGCAGGTTGCGCTAGAGCGCAATGAACTGCTCCAACTGGCGCTCACGGGTGGAGGGCACGAGAGAGTAGACTGAGTGCAGTGTGATAGCGCCAGAGCCCGGAAAGGAGGAGGATTGTACTGGTGATGGAACGGGAGGCGTTAACGGCTATGAATCATACTGCTGTAGAGCTGGTGACGGCAGGACCGGTGCGGCTGTCGAAGTAGTGGAGCTACCGGACGGGGTGGAGGCATCACGGTTGGCAACAGCTACGACAGCAGAGGCGACACGGAGCTCACGGTAGCGACGCATGGTGGCAATGACACGCGTCTCGTCCGTTGGGAGCGGGCACGTAATACCATCCGTGGCCTGGCTCGCCACAGTTGTGGCAGACCAAGCCACCACCACTGGACCCGGTCGACTGCTGCTACTAGCCCTTGCCCTTCTTGCCCCTATGCTTCTCCTTCCCTGGCAACAAGGAGCTGGCGGCTGTAGCTACAGTGTGGGAGGCGACGACCACGGAGGCGACGGCAAGGAAAGCGAGTGTCTCTATGCGCTGGACGCGCGACTCCAGACAAGCCACCTCAATCCTGAGAAAGAGCTCGTATGCCCAAGGCATGAGGGTGCCCTGGACTACCATCGTGGAGAGGACATCCTGGGTGTAGTGGACGAAGACGTCGGTGAACGCGTCCATGGCACTGCGCTTCATGGTCATGAGTTCGGTGAGAGGGGGTGGAGCAGAGTCGCCCAGGCAACGGAGGATGTCCTCCACCCGCTACCAGTAGGAGGTGACCGTTTCAGCCTCCCCCATGTGCAGGGAGTTGAACTCCCAGAGTAGACGGCTGGTCTCAGCCTAGCTGGAAATGCGATGGGGATGCGTGAGGATGTGCCACGCGGCTACAAGGCTCGGAGTCCTACCACTGGTGAATTTTCCGAGGAAAGGCTTGATGGCGAGGCGTGATGCCGGAGGGGCGATCGAGACAAGAGCGGGTACGGTGAGACCAGCATCATGCAACTGGTCGGCCTGGGAGGAGTCGTACGGGAGAGTATAGTACGGCCACAGACCCTCTCCCTGTGCTTAGATACCAAGTTAGAAACCTAGACTAAAGCGGCATGTTGAGGCTGCAGCGTCGCTAGAGTAGGCATAGCCCTGCACTCGTTGCTTTGCACTGCTGCGCCTTTCTGTTGCTCTAAGTAAAAGAGAGAGAGAGAGAGAGAGAGAGAGAGAGAGAGAGAGAGAGAGAGAGAGAGAGAGAGAGAGAGAGAGAGAGAGAGAGAGAGAGAGAGAGAGAGAGAGAGAGAGAGAG
>SZWC01035354.1:7500-11109 GCA_023375785.1 Penium margaritaceum | reverse complement strand
CCCCCCCCCTTGCACTATATTCAACACTTGCTTTACTCATCAAATGAGGCAAGGAGGTGAGGGAAAGGAAGAGGACTCGAGTTCAAAACCTTAGCTCACAAGGAATTGCGACCTCTTGGTTGGAGATCAAGTGCGTAGCTCAACCGATGGCCAATAGGTGGCTATACAATGGCCAACCAATATCCTTACCTGCTGGCGGTTAATGAGTTGGTCAGCTTCTAGCTAGTTAGTGGCCAACCCTTCTCATTGCGAGGCTGGTGTTCAACCAGCCCTTGCTTCCGTAAGGAGGGATGGCTAACTTGCACGTGTCTACCCAAAATAAATATAAATGAATATGAGGCTCCACAGGTTTCCATATATCATGTCATAATACTTTTTGAATGAAATATTCAAAGGGATAAAGCTGTAAAAGATCAGTTAATGAATTTTCTTATGTAAGAAATGATTCAAGGAAATGGCTTGAAGTAGTCATTTTTATGCTGTCCCAATAAGTTGTTGTGGATTGAATTATTTATTTATTTATAGTAATTGCTTTTTTTTATAAATTGGACTTACGGGCTTTACGCATGCCAACACATTCTTTTATCTGGTTCCACCTATGTCATTCAATTTTCTTATTATTTCAGAAAATGATACTTTGAATCAAACCTTTCATTCATTGATTTATTGATAAAAACATTATTTTAAAACTTTCAGTGAGGCAAGGATATTGGACGTAATTCACACATTGTTGTCACATGTTCACAATGGCCATGGGACCTTACCTTGCTTGCTTACTGAAATTTGTGACTTTAGGGAGGTTAGAATCAATCGCATCCTTTGATCTCTTACACATGGATATGATTAACAGGATATTTATTTCGAAGGCCATAATATGAACTAGATAAGCACTCTTAAGCTTNCATTCGTGAACTTGATCCCTTAAAACTTTCATACTCATTCTGACTTATATGTTTTTGTGGATTTATATTTGGTTTTTGGATGATCCTAACATGTAACTAAAATTTGGTGTAGGTATATACTTTGAGTTTGTTTATAGCATACTCAAACCTTTATAATTTTAATTATTTTTAGTTAATTTTTAGTATTCTAAGCTAAAACAATTTGTTGATGAAACATCTTTCTCAATTTCTTGATTGAAGTAAACTTGTTAGTATTTGGACATTCATTCTTGTTGGAAGGGTTGGTTTATAGATTCAGCCAACCTCCAAAAATGTTTGTGACTATCGTTTTCGGGCAGATGCGTAATGGGTTCTTTGAAGTTGGTCGAGCCCAAAGCGAGTATCATGTCGAAGGGCTTTCTGTCTGGCGTCCAACTTCTTGACTGAAAAAGAGAAGAGAAGCATGCGGGGTAGGGAAAAACAAACAAAAATGATCATAGACCATGCCCATCGTACTTTGAATGCATTCGGTGGCAGAAAATGAGCAGTATATGTGCGGACAGGTTAGAAATGATGGATCCATGATCTTTTCCCAAAGAATTAAGCACATGGTTGAAAAGACTGTCTGCAAAGACAACATAGAAATTTCCCATGTCATCTTTCACAGCCAAAAACTAAATGAATTGCAAGGATCACGTAGCCCTCGGGGGGACGGGGTGTGCACCAAGAATTAAAGTAGCCAACTTTGGATTGTTTGTTTATCGATTTGCCTAACTTGCGATTCAAATCCCAAATGTCACACGATGTCACATTTGTTTTTTTCCCAAACAGTCCCTCATTGCGAACGCTCTCTTCATTCAATGAAGCACCAGGGTGGGGTGTTTTGCCACGCGCTTTGTCTCATGTCCTTCCCACAAATCCGGACGCCAATCCTCGAGGCAATCACAGGATGACACCTTCGTGTGGACTTCCCAACGTTTTTCCCGTGTCAGCAGGACGGTTGCGCACATGCGAGTACATGGTTTTTTAATGAGCATGGCAGCAGCAGCAGTAGCAGTATTAGGAGCAGTAGTAGCGGCGGCACAAGAAACAGCATTAGTAGCAGCACTACCACCAGCAACGCCCACATCGTCAGAAGTAACAGCATCAGCAAAACTTAGTCGTTGATATCGCTCATCATGAACAACGAGCTCCCTCAGATGCACTACCATGTTTCATTCACTTCAGATCGCATTGCGGGTCCGCCAGCAACAATCCTCTACACTCCAAGAAGAAGGTCTACGACCGCTACCAATTGCAAGAAACTTGACGATGCATGAGATCTGTAAGCTAGGGCCGTTAACAATGAGGAGGAGGTTGAAGAGTGACATTGATGAAAGCAACGAAAGCAACAAACACTTATAAGCAGGTGCCAGAGTAGTAATGCCAGCAGCATGTGCTCACACCAGCCGTAAACCCTACAGCAGCATGAGCAACAGCAGCAGCAACAATAACAACTACGGCGGTAGTGGCGGCGGAGGCAGTGGTTGTAGTAACTGGGGCAAAGGCAAGTATTATCTGTAGAAAAATCAGAAAAAGTTATAATGAGACGTAGGACTCTCGAGCTCGCCCAACACTTCAGGTGCAAGAAGACAAAGCATTAGACGAAGTAGCAGCAGATTGGTGCTGCTACTACTACCAGCAGTAGCACCATTAGCAGTAGTAGAAGCAGCAGATGCAGCAACAGCAACAGCATCAGCAATAGCAACAGCAGAAACAACAAAATCAGAAGTAGCAGCAAAAGTAGAAGTAGCTGCATCAGCGGCATTGTTCATGCTCAAGGAGTTTACAGTAGCAGAAGCAGCAGCCTAAAAGTAGTAGTAGTTGTACAAGCAGTAGTTTGAGAAGAACGCCCATAGTCTCAAGTTAAAAACGTGAAGTGCCATCTAGACGCTCACGGGAACTTCTCGCTCTCTACTTCCACCTCAAAGCATCCCCTTCAGAAAAGAGAGCCGAAAGCCGGAAAGCTTTCAGGCTCTAAGATGGAGCTCAAGCATAGGTTTGATTGGGACCTGAATGTCGTACTAGCTTTGAACAAATGCCAGTCCGATCACGACCCTTTGGCAACCGTTGAGCCTCCTTGGTGCTCTAACCAGCGTGCATAGGTGAATGCTCAAGGAGGTGCGCAAGAAAATAGGAAACCTTCTTGTCGTTGCGCAAAGAAGGTTGCGGAAAAAATGGAGTTTCAGTCTTCCTGGTGCCGGATGAGAGAGCAGCTGATTGAAGTGGGAACCTTGGGACCTCAGCACCCGGTCCACTTTCCCCTGCTGAGCGGCCCGACGTTTAGGACTGTGCATGTTGTCATCCTGCCAGCACCTTCACTTATCTCAATGATGCAAGGTGTTGGGTCAACATTGAGTGTCCTACTTGCTTCTGACAGCGCTTGGTCTCTTGTGGGATCCAGCTCTTTTATGACACCTGCAAAGGGGCAGATCCATGAGAGGGAAGCTAAGCAACCGGAGCAGTCTCAGTGGCTCCGGCACTTGGGGGAAATGCAACCACGGCAAGAATAGCTTCTTGACCAGCACGTGGGAGAACAAGAGAGGGAGCAGTCGAGGCAGAGGCAACGACAACAGCATCAGCAAAAGTAGCAGCAACAAAAACAATAGCAGTAGCGGTAACAACAACAGCAGCAATAGTTGCAGCAGGTGTTCTAGGTGAAGCAAAAGCAGCATCAGCAGCGGCAGCA
>SZWC01035353.1:0-15000 GCA_023375785.1 Penium margaritaceum | reverse complement strand
AAAATAGATGAAGATAGAAATATATAGATGTATAACTAGTTATGGATATGGATATGTATGCGGATATTCATATGGATATGGATATGGACATTGACATGAATTTGGATGTTAATGATGGAAACTAGGGCAGCCCGCAGGGAGGTGATAAGGATCACTAAGAGCCGCCTAGGCAGGACCAACCATTTGTGAGAGGGGGTTGCAGGTTACACAAACAGAAATTACGGAAGCAAATGTTGGTTTTCACAGAATGCGAGTGTCTGAATCACCTCTTGAGAGAGAAAGTGCATTGTCACAGCTTTCTAACAAGCTCTTATATGCCTCATTTGGCCTAGGGAGTACTGAGATACACTCTGTCAAAGTCTACACTCTAGCACACTCTCCTGGCCTAGCGGGATGAGCAGCAGTCACCTTGTCACAGAAGAGAATTATGTCTCACACCACTTGGACGACCAACAATTGTTGTCTGCACCTTCCTTGAAGTCTCTTGGAGGTCCTCCAGCGAGGAGAAAAGGCGGCTGCATTTTCTCCTTGAAGGCCGCTCTCAACTGTCCCGGCCAATGATCATGCCGCCTTTTGAGCTCAAAGTGCTCAGGTCGTCACTTGAACCCGACCCATGATCTCCAAACTCTGGAGACCCATATCTCACTCAAACGGACTCCAAATCAAGTTCCGTAAAGTGTGTTGGAAACAATGAAACATCCTCTAAGCAACTGTTATGCCAGATGATTTTTATCAAGCAACCTATTTTTGTCTCTTTCTGGCACTCTCATATACATCATTCTCCCACTTTGCAAGAACAAAAATCACACAAGTCCTCACTGTACCCTCAGCTGCTGAAAGCGGTGCGCTGCCAAAGGCTTGGTCAAAAAGTCTGCCAGCATCATACTTGAAGGGCAGAACTTGATCTGCACCATGTGCTTTGCCACGAGCTCGCAGATGAAGTGGTATCGCAGGTCAAGGTACTTGGTGCGGGCGTGAAATTCAGCATTCTTCGTCAGAGCAATGGTGCTCATGTTGTCACAGTAGATGGTGGTGGTTGTGGTCTGTTGCTATCCAGGGCTTGCGAGCACTTCACGCAGCCACACAACTTCCTTTGTTGCTTCAGTCTGGGCGATGTACTGTGCTTTGGTGGAGGAGAGGGCAAATCACTCTTGCTTCTTACTCCTCTAACTCATTGCACCTCCCCCAAGCACATGCATGAGTCCACTGGTCGGCCTCCTTCTATCCAGGTCAACTCCCTTATCTGCGTCACTGTAGCCGATGAGGATGGGGCTGTTGTTTCCGTTGAAGGAGAGGCAAAGGTTGCTGCTGCTATGTAGGTAGTGCAACACTCGCTTAATCGCCTCCCTATGCGGCACGCCCGGTTTTGCGCAAAACTTGCTGAGAACTCCCACTACTTAGCTGATATCAAGGCGCGTGCCGACTGTTGCGTACATGAGGATCCCAACTGCTCCTTGGTACGACACTTCTTCCATGCGGCTGCTCTCTTGCCTGTCGTGGGGAGTCCGCGTCATGCTCAACTTCACTCCCACTTCCAGTGGTGTCGCTACTTTGCGTACTCCAGTGGTGTCACTCCCACTCGATGATGTCGCTCACGTACGTGCTTTGCGACAGCTCCAAAGTCTACTGTTGCTGGTCAAGCTTGACCTGAAGGCCAAGGTAGGCAAGGGACTGTTTCACATCGTCCAAAAGAGACTTGGAGTCAGATGCAGTGAGCAGATCATCAACATAGAGCAAAATGATGACTTAGCTTGCCTCTTGCGTGAGCCCATAGATAACATGGTCGGCTTCACTGTGCACAAAGCCAAGGCCACCCAGCTGCTCATCCATCTTGTGGTACCATGCTCGCTGGGCTTGCTTCAAGACGTAACGAGCCTTCACAAGCTTGTAGACCAAATCCTCCTTTTCCTCCACCACATTCTCCTCCGGATGCTCCATGTACACATCCTCTTTGGGGTCACCATTCAGAAAGCATACGTCATATCCATTTGGTGCACCTCCTTTTTCCATAGCAGCAGCAAGAGCAAGGATCACTTGGATGGATGGGAACTTTGCGAGAGGTGCAAATGTCTCATTGTAGTCCACACCCTCAATCTGTGCATACCCCTTTGCAACCAGCCATTCTTTGTACGTGAGCACCTTACCATCTACACTACGCTTGTGCTTGAAGATCCAACGACACCCGATTACCCGGCTGCCACGTGGAGCTTCCTCAAGGGTCCATGTTCCGTTCTTCATGAGCGCACCATACTCCTCGATTGCTACGACATGTTAATCTGCCTCCTCAATTCTACGCATTGCTTAAGCAAATGTGGCTGGATCATTGGTGACTATGAGGAAGAGAAGCTCGAGGTCAGATTACTCCGTTGGTGGTGGAACGGTGCACAGGTTCACCAGCTCCTCCAGCGGCCTCTTTTTGCTTGCGAGGCGCTCGGATTGCCTCACAACTCCCCATTGTCCTTTGCACCTTTGTTGATGCATGTGGATCGTTGTGGCAGCTGTTGTATGTTTCTTGTTGCTCCTCCTCATTAGATTCGGCTGCTAGCTCTTTCTCCTCCTCAGCTCCCTCCACCTCTTTCTTGATGCCGCTATCATCGCCATCTTCCGCACCGCCCTCTTCTGCTACCAACTCTTCTCCCACTTCAGGTACAAATGCGGGAGCATGTGGAACCGCATACATAGGGCTCCAAGTCCAGCCCTTCACGTCCTCTTGAAAGACAACGTCATGGCTGTGGATGATCTTGCGAGCAACGAGGTTGTAAAGGCGGTATCCCATGGTGTCGTAGCCGAGAAAGGCGGCCTTCACCGACTTCGTGTCCAGCTTGTTACGGCTGCTGATATGCACATGCACGAATGCGCCACACCCGAAGACATTCAAGTGCGTCATTGTTGGCTTGCGTCCCGTCCATGCCTCCTCCGGTGTGATTAGGAGCACGACGCGCGTGGGATTCCGGTTTTTAGGTACATAGCAGTGTTGACCACTTCCGCCCTGAAGGTTGGTTGGAGCACTGCGTCTTGGAGCATGCTGCGAACACGCTCCATGAGTGTGCGGCTCGCACGTTCAGCCACGCCGTTCAGCTTTGGTGTTTAGGGTGGGGTAACCTCGTGCTTGATCCCGCAATGCTTGAGGAAGGTGCAAAAGTCATTGGAGAGGTACTCTCCTCCACCGTTGGTGTGAAGCACCTTCAACCGCCTGCCACTCTCATTTTGTCAGCAGCAATCCACACCTTGAAAGCATCAAAGCACTCATTCTTGCCAGCCAAGAAGGACACCCACGTCTTCCTCGACTTGTCATTAATAAACCTGACAAAGTACAACTTGCCAGACAAGGACTGTGATGGCATGGGACCGCACAAATCAGAATGAAAAAGTGAGAGAAGCTCAGTCGCCCCTTCGCTTCCCCCGTGAAAGAAGCGCGGGCTTGCTTCCCTTCAATGCAGTTCTCACAAGCCGATGCACCAGGTTGCTTCACCCTTTTGAGCTCCAGGCCGCGGACCATCTGCTGCATGGAGATGATGGCGTCAAAGCCAAGGTGACCGAGTCAGCCGTGCCACAGTCCGATGTCGTGTTTTCCCTCTCTTGCCGCCAACACCGAGTCGGCTTCCTTCTTCGATGCCACGTAGAGGAGGTAAAGATCGTTTCCCTTGTTTGCTTTTGCAAGTACACGGCTCGCACGGGCAGAGATGGTGCAGCCACCATTCTCAAAGCAAACCTGCATTCCTTCGGAGATGAGAGATGAGACAGAGAGGAGGTTAGCTGCCAGTCCCGGAACATGGAGCACTCCCTTCACATAACGTTCCACGTGCTTACCCTCAACGGAAGCACAAAACACAATCTCACCCTCCCCAACCGCCATTTGCACATGGTTGTCCCCCATGTACACCCGAAGAGACTCAATGATGATGTAGACAACGAACCACTCCCGGAGACACGTCATGTGCCGCGTGGCTCTTGAGTTGATGATCTAGAACAGGGCTGTGTTGTCGAAGATGTGCAGGATGTGGATGGTTGTCATGAATCCACTCTCCTAATCTAAAGCGTTCGCAAAAGCGTCGTAGTTTTTTCCCGCTCCCACTCCATCCGCAAGGTACACCTTCTTCTTCCGGCATTCGCGCGCCCAATGGTCCGGCTTCTTGCAGTACTGGTAGTTCTCCTTCTTTTGCCCTCTGCCGTTGCCCCTGGTTGGTGCAGCACCACCCCCATGACCAGAGTTGGGGATGAGAGCGACATCCAGTTCACTTCCTCCCTCCTCTCCCTTGCGCTGCTCCTCCTCAAACAACAGGCTCTCCTCCACATCATTGAGGGTAAGCTCTTCGCCACGCTGGTCCAGGGCAACAATGAGTGGAGTGTAGCTCCTAGGAAGACCAGAAAGGATGGCTAGCATGAGCACACACTCCTTGAAAGGGTCCTCAATCGCAACAAGCTGGTCAGAGAGAGACTTCACCATGTTGATGTAGTCAATCATGGATCCGGACTCATCCATCTTCACAGTGTGAAAGCGACGACGCAGCTGCATGTTCATGAGGATTGACTGGGAAGCATAAGTGGACTCAAGATTTTTCAAAACCTCATTTGGCGTGAGGATGCCACGGACAAGGAGTTGCTGACGTTCGTCGAGGTGGAGGTAGATGTTGGCGAGGGCGCGGTCACGCTTCTCACGGTAGGTACACGCCTTGACAAGGGAGAGGGATATTTCTGTTGGTTCCTTCTCCTTCTCATCCACTTGGATCCAGAGAGCCTTCTCCATCAGCACCATCTTCATGTTTTTGCTTCAGTTGAAGAAGTTCTTGCCTTCGATCTTGGCGATGTTGACGCCGGCCACCACAGAAGCGGATGTCGCCATGGTAGTGAAACGTTCAGCCCACAAACAGCTCTCTCACACAACAAGGTGCAAGGAATGTCTCAAGGATGAAACAAAGCCTTGTTCTAGCTGTAATACCACTGATAGAAACTGGGGTAGCCCTCAGGGAGGTGATGAGGCTCATTAAGAGCCGCCTAGGTAGGACCAACTGTTTGTGAGAGGGGGTTGTAGGTTGTATTGGTAGAAGTTACGGAAGCAAATGTAGGTTTGAAGAGAAAGCGAATGTCTAAATCGACTCTTCAGTGAGAAAGTGATTTGTCACAGCTTCCTTAAAGTCTCTTGGAGGTCCTTCAGCCGCCTTTTGTCCTTGAAGGCCGCTCTCAACTGTCATGGCCAATAATCCTGCAGCCTTTTGAGCTCTAAGTGCTCAGGTCATCATTTGAACCCGACCCATGATCTCCAAACTCTGGAAATCCATATCTCACTCAAACGGACTCCAAATCAAGATCCGTAGAGTGTGTTGGAACCTATGAAACATCCTCTAGGCAACTGTGATGCCTGATTGTTTTTATCGAGCAACCTTTTTTGTCACTTTCTGGCACTCTCATATCCATCAATTAATGTTGATGAGGATGTGGGTGTGTATGTGGATGTGGATACAGATATGGATATGGATATGGATATGGATGTGGATATTGATATTGATATGGTTATGGATATGGATATGGCTATGGCTATGGACATGGATATGGATATGGATATAGATATCGATATGGATATGGATATGGAGATGGTATGGATATGGATATGGAAATGGTATGGATATGGATGTGGATTTGGATGTGCAAATGGATAAAGTATATACATAGATATGGATATAAGTATAAATTCAGACATAGATATTGCTAAACCTGATGATGATTTAGAGAGTGCTATGGATATACATGAAAGAAAGGATTAAAATTTTAGATATAGTCATAGATATGAACAAAAACTTATATTTGGAAACACATAACAATAAGACTTTCTTCCTTTTGAGACCGATTGATAGTTTCCCTCCAAAGGAATCTAATGGTGTGTTCCTTAGGAGCCTCGACACGGTGGAGGATAAGCTCTCACCATTCAGGTTATAAAAGCTCATCACGCATGGATGTCACTCTTTTCTTATCAGAGGATTGACGGGACCCAGTACTTCACCTTAAGCACCATGCCATCTACCAACTACATTTTTGTTCTTTGCCTCCTTGTGTTGAGTCACGGCATTCTTGCCTCATGCCTACAAAATACCTTGGAATCATTAAACACAATCATTTTAGGCAAACCCCCTTATAACGTCCGAGGATTGTGGATTTCATTAAGGTTTAAGCTCCTAATATCCATATCTTTGTATTGTTCAGAGAGGTAGAATTAATCGAAGGACTTTGATACACTAGAAGAAGTGTGTATGTAAGAAATTTGTGCATTAGGAAGCTTCTAAGAAGATAGAAACTTGTATGATACATGGATTGAGCTAGAGTTGTGTGGGTGGAACGGGTAAGGGGGTTAAAGGGGGGTGGGGGGTTGGGAGTATGGGGTGGGGGGCTGGGTTGAAAGTGTATGTGGGGAGTGCATAAGAAGGTGTTTGAATGATTGAGTGTTTCATGTTTGAAAGAATACACTTGTGTGTGTTTCAAGTGGTTTGAGCTTGACGTAGATAGGAGGAGTCTTGTTGGGGTAAAATGCATATGGGGAGTGAATGTGGAGGTGTAGGACTTGGTGAGTGTGGTGTGTCAGAAATGGAACACTAGTGTACTACTAAGACATGGTTAGGCTGGCTTGAGGTAGGAGGGGAGGGGGTATTGGTAATTAAAGTATTTTCTGGTGAGTAAGTGTCTCAAATGTTTTTAAGTGGTTTATGTTGTGAAGATTATGAGATAGGAGTGTGGAAGGTAGAGGGGGTGTGGGGTGAAAGTGTATGTGGAGTGTGTATGAGGAGGTGTGCAAAAAGGTCTGTGGTGGGGGTACACGTGTGCACTTGTGTTAACTGGTGTCCAGTTTGTAGAAAGGTTCTAGGAAGGTGGACATCATTTTTTGTGGGTTGAACTAGAGGTGGATGGGTGGAGTATGTACTTGAGGCTAGGGGTTGGGTGAAAGTGTATGTGGGGAGTGCATGAGGAGGTGTATGAATGTGATTGCGTTTGGTGGTGGTATATGTCCACTTGTGCATTGAATCATATAGGTTGAGGTAAAGGTGGATGTAATGGGTTGGGGGGTGTCAGGTGAAAGTGCATATGGGGAGTGGATGTGGAGGTGTACAATTACATGAGTGTGGTGTACATTAATGTGGACACTAGTGTATAGTGAACTTTGAGAAAGGCTAGATTTATGTGGAAGAGGGGGCTGAAAGTGTATGTGGGGAGTGTATGAAGAGGCGTATAAACAATTGAGTGGTGTGGGTAAAAATGTACACTATTGTACATGTTTATTAGCAGGGAATTTTTTTGGTTGAATTCATCTTTTATTTTGAACTATTATGAACAATGGTCTAGGTGGAACTGATTGAGGAAATATAGAAATGAAAATATGTAGCACATGAAATGTATTGTGTGTGGAGAAAATCACTTATGAAGTTTTTGAGTCTTAGGTTGACATCATAGTGTTTCCTAAAACAATAATTAAAAAATCCTTTTGAGTAAGATTCATGAGGAACGTATGAAGGGGGGATACATGTGGGAAGGACATGCATGTGGGGATTGCATTAGGAGGTGTATGAATTGGTGTGTGTGGTGAGAGTACGAGACTACAGTAGTGTATTTCCATGTGTGGGAAGGTGAGATTTAGGTAGGAGTAGAAAAATTGGTACACAAAATAATATGTGAGAAGTGCATGTGGAGGTTAACAAAAGATCAAGTGCGGGGTTGAGGATTTGAAGTAGTCTTAACGTCTGAAAGTGTCCAAAAAATATTTTCATTCATTAAATTCCCATGTATTTGAAACGATATCTCCAAAAACTTCCTAGTTATTGAATAGAAAGAGGAATTAAATCACAAATGTCTAGTTTAGTTTCCTTTTTGTCACTCCACACTTGGCCACGGTCTAGAGTAAACGGCGCCGACAGGCAAACTGCCGACCGCCCTTGGTATTTCAACCAAGGTAGAGATCACCCACGGAGTGGTGTTTCCACAGTGAAAGGTTCACTTAGCTTGTCCCAACCGTGGCCTGAGAGTGTTCCAAACTCTCACTCAACTGGCAATGCTACACACCAAAGTGTGCACTTGCACTTGTTCTTTACCCTCTTTCTTGGTGGCCAACAAGGGATTAGTTTTCTCCCAAGTCTCAAGAGTAAGAGATGATGTATGATCACATGCAAATGACTGGCCTTATATAGTCTCTGGACAGTGCTCCCAGTGGCTCCTTGGAGGGGGCCTCCACCCAAGGCCACCCTAGACAGTGTCATCAGCTTTGATGACATGGCACCCTCTGTGACCGCCAAGTGGCGCTTGATCCACCTTGGACCTTAGAGGCTTCTAGGAAGCTTCCTTGGCCCTTTCTAGTCACAAAGAATATTTTGGTCCTGGCAGGATTCGACCCCGGACCTCCCGCTTGTGAGACGGTGCCTTCACCCACTAGGCTGTAGGAAGTTGTCCTAAGGAGCATGCACCAGGTAGACTACCAAGAGTAGACCAAATGGACTTACTCCACAAGGATGAGCAGTGCATGCCTTGTCTCTCTCAGCCTCTCTTGCATGTCTCTGGGGGACGTGCGCTACAAGCGCAGTGCATACCCAGTCTAAATCTTCCGCTGATTGGACCAGGGGCATACACAGAACATAACATAACCTCTTTAGTTAATTTCTATGGGAAGAAGTAAGAACTATTATGATTCCGAAACATGAAATTGGCTAGTTATGGTTTTTTTCAGACGTCTTACAATCGTCTAATACTTCTCCAATAGCCTGAAGAAAAAATGGCGCGCCGGCTAGCCTGTTTTCAGGTTTATTCCTTGGCAGCCACTTCAACAGCAGTCAGGAAAACGGGCAAAGTTCATGGACATTGCCGTGTGTCCCACTTTGCAAACTATGGTTGTGTGCATATTGAAGACTGGCGAATGGCTGTAGATTTTATAGCACAATATGAATTCTTGTCTTATTGTAGATGGAAGGAGACCTGTTTTTCTTGACTAGCAAAACACCATATAGCGACTTTGAGTAATCGCTATTGTCATCAACTGTTTGTTCTGCGATTTAATTATGTATCCTGAAGCAAGCATGGAGGCCGTCCGATGAGAAACTGGAACGATGAAGATAATAAACTGAACACATTTAAACAATTCACACTGCTCAAGTTGTTGGAAAGATCAAAGCAAAGCTAGACAGAATGTCATCTCTGCATGGACATAGATCATAAATTTCCATTCGATTCAAACGTCGAATGGCTGCCAAGAGGTCTCGTGATCTCATCGCCTTTGCAACGCTATTTAAGAATGACTTCAATGAAGGAGAGATGATTCGCTAATCAAGAACAAACTCCCATTCCAACATTTCTCAAACTGAATTGCTGCTATTTAAGAACAGTTTTGGGTCTTGCCGCTAGCCGAGATTGGTTGACGACGAGTTCCTGGCGTTAGATACTCCCCAATAAATGATCGAAAGTCATGCAATCAAGATGTTTAGAAAGATCGGACGGCGTCATTACGAAAACGTGAACACTTTCCGTAAAATCTCAAACCCCATGCATGAGGTAAGGATTTCAAGATATGTTGTTGGTGGGCGTCAACAATCGATCCTGAGGGATCAACAATCTCTGTTATTCTATCTGACATTCGTTACATTCGGACTAGTGTAGATGTTCTTGTCTCTCACATGACATCTGAAAAGCACTTTCAAGTGCATTCTCTGCGTGCACTTCTCACTTGGAGGATGGTGGGCTGGGACCTGGAATCGAATCCCCCCACCCCTTCCACTTAAAAAGTGCAATAGCAAATTCCATCTGGTTCATGTTATCATAGAATGTACATTAATGCAACCAGGGACCTTTGACAATGCTTCATAGATTGAAAATCACTTGTGCGAAACGGGGCCGGATGTGGTGCAAAATGCTGTGCACCTCCCCATCCACTCCCCATATGCACTTTGTGGGACAAAGGATGGGGGGAGCCTGGACTGTGAGCGAATAAGAAAATAGGTACTTAGTTTTGCGGATGTCTCGGACAGGTAACTGGCGATGACTCATCGCTTTGAAAGATCATTTCACTTGCAAAGGATGCCATAAATGCCCACATTACATCAATCAGGACAGAGATAGGTCATGTAAGCGTTCAAGGCGTACTTCAATTCATAGGAACTTTCACTTTACTACTGAAAACTCCAAACTGTTTCTACGAATTTTTGAAAAATTGAACAGAAAAGATTCGTAACCAGTCATTCAGAAATTCTTGTGAAGTTATAAAGGAATTTTCCAACCCACAACTTTGAAACAATGGATAATTCCAAGAAGTAGCAATCAAGGATGCCCTTCTCATGAAGTGTGTATGGAGATGTTAGACCATGCTTGATTAGGAAGGTTCTAACCATCTTCCATTAATTGGCAATAGTGTGAAAGGAGACTTCATGGTATCTTCTTCTATGAGCTGACATGTGGTGTACACACTTCGAGGAGTGTATGAATTTAAGGTGATTGGTTCTAAATGTATTCAGAATTCATTTATGTACCTATTTGAATACCAAATCCCATTTCTCTATGAAGGAACTCTATTCATGATAATACTTACATTTAACCTCACTTGTCTTTTGCTCTGCCTAAAGAAATGCCCACATGAGTACGGACAATTTTTTCTTAGCATATTCTCATGCCATTGTTTATGTACGTACCCGTGTGGAGTCCTTTTGTCAATGCTTGCTACATCCTTGTTAGTGAATTTGAACCAATCTACGCTAAGATGTATGTGTGGTCAGGTGCGTTTTGGTTGATTTGCTTTGGCTTGCCAACGTTTTTGGCTTGTCTTGCTTCATCGGTGAAATTGTGTGTTCAAAACGTGTGCATTGCACAAAATGTGAATTCCTTATCCTCACAAGCTCACAAAAACGATTGATCAAATGGCATGAATTGTACCCAGAGATCACGCGCAAAGCAGGGCAAGCTACTTAGGATAACACACGAAGATTACATCATGTCGATGTAAAGTTTGGATGAACTGACCAACTAGAGTCACAAAAGAAAAGCATGTTTAGAAAACAATGAATTGCACCGCTATTGGAAAATTCTCATGTTCTATGCATGGGAAAAACGTACTGGGAAAAGCATGCAAGAGAGTAAGAGCAGATTGAGGGGATTGCAATTACAAAAGTTGTGAAGAAAAGTGAAGGACAGCGACTTCGGTTCCTGATGCCTATTGGGTCAAACCACAAGCCTCGCGTGGTTTGCCACGTGGCATGGTGAGCCACGCGAGGCACATGTGAAGTCACTCGAGCAAAAGTCAAAAGTTCCTCTTAATTGCATAACTAAGGAGAAGTATGTCTCGCAAGGAAAACAACACAGGAGGTAAGCCTAGGAACAAACTAGGCCTGCTGACACAAGTAGCACCAAATGTTCACTACTTTAACATAGTGCAAGCGAGGGTGGATGCCCCAAGAAGAAAGCTTGAACACCACACCACAAGCACCTAAGGACCAATAAAAGCCACCGGCAGAACTAGTAGGTGAAGCCTCACGACAGACACTATCGATCAAGAGCCTGTCGGGATGGAGATGGCGGCTAACAAAGCTGACGGGGGTATCCCACCTGGAGAACCCCTCCTGAAGCACACGGCCAAGGCAGGTGACAGAAGGACCCCACTAGGATCACCCATCAAGGAGCACCCATCCAGAAGCACCCGTCCAGAAGCACCCATCCAAGAACAGCCATCCAGGAGCACCCATCAAGAAGCACCCAGCCATCGGCACTCTACTAGAGCAGTCCGCCCGAAGTGCCACATCGCAAAGAACTGCGCCACACTGTCAAGGGCCAGTAGACGGCGGGGCGCCAAGCACGTCCTCAGCCAAGACGCGAAGGATAAGGGGAATGATCGCATCCTTTGTAAGAGGAGGGAGGGCCATAGGTACTAACGGTGGATAAATGAGCGCATGAACCAGAGGAGCGCCAGGTGCAACATACGCACGACCATGGAGGAGAGCACGCTGCCGCGCAATGCACTCACAAAGATGAAAGACTGCAGTGGGCACACATCGTGATGATGACCCATGACCTCACAGTTCCAACACATGGGCAGACGAACACTGCCACCACCACCACCCCCACCACCACCACCGCCAAGTGGAGCACAAATAGCAAGGGCATGAGCTGTCGGAGGTGAGGGGAGGCCGGACAGGGCATCAGAATGGGCACGTTCAACCGGAGAGGAAACACGCTGGGAGACTGCTAAGAAGGAGCGGAGCCCTTCAAACAATACCAACCAGACTGCCTTGAGAGTCTAATATGCGATTTGGAGGGTGGGGGCGATGGGAAAGAAAGTGAGGTCCCCAGAGAAGGTGGGCTTGAGACCAGCAAAGAGAGAGGAGACAAAGGCCTGATCTGTCAAGGAAGCGCCTCTAGTGAGAAGCGCACTCTATAGGTGCTCCGCGTGGCCTAGCTGGGAACCCAAGGACTTGTTGAGATGACGACGGAGAGCCCGAAGATCAGCAACGAGAGAGGTAGCGCAGCGGAAGGAGTCCGATGAGTAAAGACCAAGAAGGGTGGTCCAAGCCTCATGAGGATGAGCGAGGAGGATGGCTGACGGTGCAAACTTATTGAGATGGCAAAGAGAAACAAAAAGGACCACAAAGTAGAGGAGGTGCAAGGCGAGAGCACTACAATCAGGGTGAGCAAGGGGAAGGGAAAGTGAAGGATCATAATTCTCCCCGGGCAACGAGACCGCCAAGGGGGATAGCACTCCCGGGGGCAACGACACCACTAGGGGCGATGGCACCATCAATGGCAACAACACCGCCGGGGGTGACGGCACCACTGGCAGCGATTGCACCGCTCGGGGTGACAGCATCGCCGGGGGCAACGGCACCGCCGGCAGCAAACACACCACCCGGGGCGATGGCACCGCCGGTAGCGACGACATCGCCAAGGGCGCCAAAACCACGCAAAGAGGCCCTGGAGCCGCCAAGGCTTCCAACGTCATGGGCAACAGTGTCGACAAGGAAGACAGGAGGGAAGGTAGGAGGCGCGTTGGCGGGACAAAATGTGAGGGCGTCAAGGATGGCTGCTGAAATGGGAAACTAAGGGGATCAGGTGGGGAGTGGGTGGCAGAAGGGTGGCAAAGGTGGGGGGCACAAGGCGCCTCAAGGGTCACGGTTAGCAGCCGTAGCGGCAAAACAAGGGGAGAGGTCGGCGAAGACATCAATGAGGCCGGAATGGATGAATGCAGGAGGGCTCGGAGCTCAGGAAGAGACGTCCCAAGGTACTGCGGCTGCTGCTCGTGGACTGCACGGGCAGCAGCCACAGTACCTAAGGTGCCAGAGAGGTTAAGATCCTCCATGACGCTGCTAGGTGTAGACCGAGCGGTAAGGGACGCCAGGAACAAACAACTGGCGGGGACAGGAGGGAGACGGGCTGATGGCGCCCACGATGGTTGACGCCCACAACGACAGCCACTGGGCAAAGCGGTAGTGGCAAAAGCGGCAGTAGTAGTGGCCAATCTAGCCGCGATGGCCGATGGTGGCAACGAAAGACAACGGGAATGGAAGCAAAAAGCAGAAATGGAACTTTGAGCCCACAAGTCCTCAAGGACTCTTATACCATGTTGTTTAGGGCCGCACTAGCATGGGAGAGGGAGAAAGGGAGAAAGTTGAATGGGGAGAGAGAGTTTTGAGAGCAAGGGATCCCTGATTTAGGAGGAAGGGTTGCAACACTTAGCCGCATTGGGGGTCGGGAGCTCTCAAGAGCTGCGAGGGGCAAAGATCTTGAGAGCTATGAGGGGGAATTGAGGTGAGAGAGCGAGAGCGGATCAAGGGAAGTGGAACTATGAAAGTTGTCATGAAAACTGAGAGACAAAAGCTTTGGTGCCTGACCTTTATGTGGTCGCACCACAAGCCTCGCGTGGTTGGCCACATGGCATGGTGGGCCAAAAAATGCACATGTGAAGTCGCTCGAGCAAATGTTTAGCATGCCTCTTAAGTTCAGAACGTAAGGAGATGTACATCTCGCAAGGAAAACAACATAGGAGGCAAGTTTCGGACTAATCTAGGCCTGCTAACACAAGTAGCACCAAACGTTTGCTTCTTAACATTAATGTAATAATACGTGAATTTATCAAGGTATGTTTTCTTTCACATTTAACCTTCTTCTATCATGTATCCAAATAAGAAAAGAAGTTAGTTTCATGGTTGATTTTTCTTATGTTTTTGTTGATTATAAAGAGCTTTAACTTTTGTTTTTGCATGTTGATGTACAACTTTAGTCAGAGGTATGTATTTATATATGTATAGATGTATGTACTTGTTCATGTATGTGCATGTCTATAAGAACATTTACATTTATACTTCTATGTATATGTATATGTAAATGTAAATATATATATGTATATGCATACGTATATGTAATAGAATATGTATATGTATATTTACATCGTGGTCTAAATGTGTATATGTATGTGTATATGTATATGTATATGTATATGTATATGTATATGTATATGTATATGTATATGTATATGTATATGTATATGTATATGTATATGTATATGTATATTTATATGTATATGTATATGTATATGTATATGTATATGTATATGTATATGTATATGTATATGTATATGTATATGTATATGTATATGTATATGTATATGTATATGTATATGTATATATATATGTGTGTGTGTATGTGTATGTGTATGTGTGTGTGTGTATATGTATGTGTATGTATATGTTTGTGTATATGTATATGTATATGCATATGCATATGCATATGTATATGCATATGTATATATATGTATATGTATATGTATATGTATATGTATATGTATATGTACATGTATATGTATATGTATATGTATATGTATATGTATATGTACATGTATATGTATATGTAACTGTATATGTATATGTAACTGTATATGTATATGTATATGTATATGTATATGTATATGTATATGCATGTGTATATGTAAATGTATATGTATATGTATATGTATATGTATATGTATATGTATATGTATATGTATATGTATATGTATAT
>SZWC01035343.1:0-10745 GCA_023375785.1 Penium margaritaceum | reverse complement strand
ATCAAGTTTGTGCCATGCAACGCGAATGCGGGGTTGCAAGGTTGATCGTTTTTTTTTCTTTGCTTACCCCAGCAATGCTAAAGTACACCTCCAAACTCGTCAGACACATCCAAAGCGTTGGTCCCTTAGAATTCGCAGGATCGTACAGTTCGGATGGAGCCGAACAGATTTTTGGTTCGTTTGAAAGTTGGGAATTTCTCTGGATGAGCAACGCTTCCCCTGCGTTTGCATTGCAAAGAGCCTCCATCGCAATGCTGAGGTGTTGGAGCATATGGCTGTTGATCTCTTTGAGTGTGGAGGTTCGGTTCACCAGTTCCTCATTGATCCGCGCCTGTCGTCTGGTGCCACCTGTCGTTCCTGCTGCAACCGTTGAGGCTAAGGCTGCACACCGAATCCGGTTCGCAAATCTGAAGCTGGATTCGGATTCGTGAGTCCGAATCCAACAGTGGATCCGGATTCGCGAATCCGAATCCAAGATTCGCGAATCCTTATGGATTCACGAATCCTGGCGAATCCTTTGGTGTGGTCTTAGTCTTGGCACTAGCCAAGAAAATGCACAGCTGCTAAAAAAAATGTCGGATGCCTTCTGGTGCAACTCCCGTTCTTGGAAAAACCGGTGTGGCAGTGCCCCGTTCGCTCCGGAAGCCAAGTTTGCCAGTCAGGCCTGACACCTGATTGGCTCGACGCCAGGCAAAGNATGAGGCCCCGCCGGTCTCCTACTGCCATTAAATGGTCTTTACATCTGATCATCAAGTTTGTGCCATGCAACGCGAATGCGGGGTTGCAAGGTTGATCGTTTTTTTTTCTTTGCTTACCCCAGCAATGCTAAAGTACACCTCCAAACTCGTCAGACACATCCAAAGCGTTGGTCCCTTAGAATTCGCAGGATCGTACAGTTCGGATGGAGCCGAACAGATTTTTGGTTCGTTTGAAAGTTGGGAATTTCTCTGGATGAGCAACGCTTCCCCTGCGTTTGCATTGCAAAGAGCCTCCATCACAATGTTGAGGTGTTGGAGCATATGGCTGTTGATCTCTTTGAGTGTGGAGGTTCGGTTCACCAGTTCCTCATTGATCCACGCCTGTCGTCTGGTGCCACCTGTCGTTCCTGCTGCAACCGTTGAGGCTGTCGGTGGAGGCCGCTTACCGCTGTTGGATCCGTGACCGGATTGGTTGTCAGAGCCATGGAGTTTGATCCAGCTGCCACATAGCCTGCCACGCCAACGTTTGTTGTCCCTTCAGGGTTCCCCTGCATACGCACATTCTGTTCCTCCATCGCCAATGTCATCGCGGAAGACCCACTTCTGGTCATCAATTGCGCTTGCTTGCCTCACGCTGTAGTCACAAATTCTGCAAAGTCTTGACGTGAGAGATACACTGACTGCTTGTGTGAGGTTGTCCTCCAGATGGGTAAAGTAGTCAGATGCCTCTCCAGCACTGCTACACTCTGATACCAAGTGTTGTTTCGAACGGAGCGTAGATGGTGAACCAGTAGAAGTCGTGAGGCAGAACATGATTTAGAATTTGGGAAACTTGAGCAATTCATAATTAGCGATAAGTGTACTTCGATGAAAAGTGTCAAAATGATCAAACATATACATACAAGTATCGAGTTACGAATGAGGCATAGTTGGGGTCGTTGGGTTGATTGTCGAGCAACGCGTGTGGAGTTGCGTCGTGAGTGATTGGATTCAAGAAGTTGTGACCAGAAATCGGGTCCTTTGAGCATCATCGGTCAAGATGTGAGATGCATATTCATGAAGGGTTCGATCGCGATATACCCAGTTTTCGGAACTGTATAGCTGATATACCAATGTCACAAAAAAATATCACATATGACAATGCCGCATAAAAAAAATGCACATGCCAATGTCGCACAGAAAACAACGCATATGTCAATGGCGTACAGAAAACAATGCATATGCCAATGTTACATAGAAAATACCTGAGGAGCCCAGAATGCTAAAAAAAGTCATGTTCCTGCCACATACCATGTAGCATTGATGCATGACATGATTTTCATCATTCACTATGTCTCAAAAAAATGCATCATTGCATTTTTTTCCATGTCAGGTCTTAAACACATGTTGTGATCGAACATGAAGAAAGGGGTGGGCAGCTGGTTGATTTCGTTGCGGAGGCTGGGCGGATGGTTGCCTTTGTAACGCAAGGTGGGTGGATGGTTGCTTTTCTTCCAAACTGTTGGCCTGAGGGTGAGTGTGCACCCTGGAGGGTCCCTAGCAGTGGTTGTTTCACACCACTAACTGTTTTTGGAGAGACTAAAACTGTGGAGGCAACTGGTTCCAAGGATGGCAAAATCTGGTCAGAGAGTGAGGCAATAGTTTTGGCCTCGTTTGACTGGGAATGAACACTTGATCAAGGCTCACAAGCAGTGGCATTTTATAGCCACTGATCTAAGCTTTCCAGAACACCAAAGCATGCCAGATTTGGAGCTTCCTCGCAGATTCTATGGCTTCTAGAGTGCTCCTTGGTAGGCTGTCCTTTTCCCACCTAGGAAGGCATCCCTTCCCTNTCACTATGTCTCAAAAAAATGCATCATTGCATTTTTTTCCATGTCAGGTCTTAAACACATGTTGTGATCGAACATGAAGAAAGGGGTGGGCAGCTGGTTGATTTCGTTGCGGAGGCTGGGCGGATGGTTGCCTTTGTAACGCAAGGTGGGTGGATGGTTGCTTTTCTTCCAAACTGTTGGCCTGAGGGTGAGTGTGCACCCTGGAGGGTCCCTAGCAGTGCCTGTTTCACACCACTAACTGTTTTTGGAGAGACTAAAACTGTGGAGGCAACTGGTTCCAAGGATGGCAAAATCTGGTCAGAGAGTGAGGCAATAGTTTTGGCCTCGTTTGACTGGGAATGAACACTTGATCAAGGCTCAAAAGCAGTGGAATTTTATAGCCACTGATCTAAGCTTTCCAGAACACCAAAGCATGCCAGATTTGGAGCTTCCTCGCAGATTCTATGGCTTCTAGAGTGCTCCTTGGTAGGCTGTCCTTTTCCCACCTAGGAAGGCATCCCTTCCCTCCTCTAGAAGCTTCTGCCCCTTCCTAGATTNTCTAGATGCCTTGTAGGACAAGTCACCCCTTCTAGAAGGTGTGTCACCTTCCTGGACCCTCACCTGGCCTTCTAGAAACTTAAAGAGGAACTCTAGAGGTTGAGCTAGCTTCCTGGCATCTATTTTCCACCTCCCTTGAGGCAGGGCATAATTTCATCTTGTGGGACTTGAACCCGGGCCCCTGCCTTTAGAGGTGGACACCATTAACCACTATGCCACTAAGGCTTGTCTTTTTGGTGTTCCTTTTTGGAGTCACTCCTGCCATGGTGAGGAGCATCATTCTAATACGAACCATGGGTGGATCGTTACTTTTCTTCCGAACGACGGACGGATGAGAGTCACACTTTGCTTTTTATGGGTATGTGAGCTATTTCACCCATTTATAAATCGAGATATGTCTCCATGTATCAAGAAGTCGTCGGAAAGGTCGTGACACTTCTGTTGTGGATTCACGAGAGTGGTCAAAGTTGTCACAAATTTTGGGAAGATGCACCAGAGGGCGAGGGCAGTTGGCTGAATTGCCATCGGTTGACGAGGTTTAAATCGAGGTTTGACGCGCGGTGAGTTGTCTGTGTAATAACAGAAAGGGTTCAAGTCACATGTCCCAAGTATTTGGAGCTATATAGCTGATATGCCAATGTCGCACACAAAATAACGCATATGACAATGCCGCACAGAAAATAACGCATATGACAACATTGCACAAAGGATAACGCATATGACAATGTCGTACATAAAATAACGCATGTACCAATGTTGCACAGAAAATACCTTAGGAACCCAGAAACACTAAAGAAAATGTCATGTTCCCGCCACATACCATGTACCATTGATGCATGACATGACTTTTGTCATTCACTACGTCTAAGATGGATGCACCATTGCACTTTTTTCCATGTCAGATCCAAAACACATGCTCTGATCCAGCATGAAGAAAGGGCTGGGGTGCTGGTTTATTTTGTTGCAGAGGCTGGGCGGATGGTTGCTTTTGTAACGCATGGTGGGCGGATGGATACTCTTCTTCGGAACCACGGGCAGACCATTGCTTTTCTTCCAAACAACGGGCAAATAAAAGTCACACTTTGAGTTTCATGGGTATCTGAGCTATTTCACCCTAACCAGAAATTCCCACTCAAAAAGATGAGGGACTCGTGTATGCCTGGTACGTAACAACAACTTGGCATCAATGGGGCCAATGAAATCTACTGTTGTGGAAGGCTTGGTGAGACCATGTTGGATGGCGAATGGAGTGGTTATGGATGAGGCTACGTCAAGGCCAAACTTCGCGGCCACACACTGGGTATTGGTAGCTTGAGTTAGTGTGACATGATATTGTGTCATGTTCTGGTTGATGCCAAGATAGTATTGTAGCAGGTCCGTGTCACACATGCAAGGTGGTCAAAAAGGGTTGTCTTGGAAGCAGAGATCACAGCCAGACCAGGACCAAACAGGATCAATCGTCCAAATGAAGGATGGCGTCCACTGTTTGTAGACTTGTCATATAGATGACATAGTCAGAGTGTAGAAAGCCAAGTCTTTGAGACATAAAGAAGAACTAAAATATGATGTTCCACTGTCGTGGAGATTGCTTAATTTCGTATAGCAAGCAGTTGAGCTTGAGATCGTGCTCGGTTTAATAGGTTTCAAACCTTTAGGTTGTTGTATTTAGATTCCCTCCTCAAGTTCACCGTTCAAGAACACACACTTCACATCTATCTGGTGGATATGCCAATGATTTATAGCCGCGAGGGAGAGAATGTCTCAGATCAAGGAATATTTGGCCGCAGGTACAAATGTGTCGCTCTAATGTTGATGATTAGAATTTGGTTGTAGCCATGAGCAACCAGCTTGGCTTCATAGCATTCTGGTTCCCTAGCGTTGTTTGGCTTGCAATGAAAAACCCACTTGCACATGACAATGGGTTCTCTGGCTGGACGGGGCTCCAAAATCCTGGTGTCTTGCTTTTGCAGCAGTGTGAATTCTTCTTGTGCTGCTTGGCACCATATTCGACTTCTCGACAGCGCATGGCATCCTTGTGCCTGAATGGATCAACTACATGGATGAGGAGAGCACAATTGTCTGTTAAGTATGCTTGAAGCTGATCTATGGTGATGAGAAAACTTAATTGAAAGTAGGAGGGTGGCTTTAAAATGTGGGTGGAGCAACGATGGTGATGGGAGCGTTAGTAGAGGAAGGCGCAAAAGTTCCCTTGGCTGCACGAAGGTTCCTCACGACCACATTTTACAAGCTGCGCACAAGGCGCCACCTGAGCCCCTACCTGAAGGTGCTCCCGATGCCACGCCCCCACCTGGGATGCGTGGACAACGCGGGTTTTGTGACAGGCACCCCGAAGTTGTCACGGAGGCAGTTGCCGGACTAGAGCACCTCTCCTCCATCGGTGTACCCATTTACGCACTCACTGCACAAGCGGTCATTCGGGGCGTCATCCAAGACCATTGTCCTGAAGAACTCAAGGAGAATGGAGGTTTCATTGCCTTCTCTTGCACGTGGTGGCAGGATTCATGGAGAAATATCTGGGTTGGTCATGGCGGACAGGCACAACGACCACCCAGAAACTTCCTGTCAATTGGGAGTATCGCATTGGTGAGATGATGCTATGCCTTGCTGGCTTCGTTGCAGCGTGAAAAGTGAGCTCGACGATTTTTGTGAATGCTGGCCATACGGGCGTCATGATTGTACCATCACGTGGGAAGACATGGGCTCCGTGCGGTAGCAAGGACGTCGCCATTGTTGGTGCAGATGACAAGTGGCAAATAACGACCATCGTTGCCTCAGCCATGGATGGAAAGATGCTTCCGATGCAGTTACGAGGTGCAGTTTGTGCACTCAGTTGCTTACTTTCCTTTGCTAGACTGCGGTCATCTTCTACTTCTAAGCATTCTTGATGTCCCTTCCAGGCCATCTACGCGGGAATGACGACAAGTGTTCAACCCAAATGCAGTCCAGCAGAAATTGCTCGAACACATGGCTGGCACCTCACGCAGATGAAAAACCACTTGGCAAGTGAGCTCAAGACCCATGAATGGTTCCGCCATGTCCTCCATCCTTGGTACAAGAAATGCTGCGACAGCCTTGAAAATCTTGCTGGGATGGAAAAGTGCATCGTCTTGTTGGATGCGTGGCGCCCGCAGTGCATGGCTAGCTTTGGGTTGTGGTTGAAAGAAAACTTCCTGTACATCGTACCAGTCTACATCAGTGTTGACCCGGAGTTCCGGGGTGACCCTATCACCGCGGCCGCGAAACCGCAATCTACATCGATGGGGCATTGATGTGGACCGAATTCTTGTTCAACATCTGCGCGAGGTAACCCCAACCCCCCCCCCCTCCACTGCCGACCGACCAGGTCTGACACGGCCATTCATTGAACTCCTCCTCCGGAAATCTGGGGCAATCTTCACCTCCCCCCACCCAACCCCACCCCCCTCCCAATTTTCCGCACACCACAGACATTGTGGTTTGAACACCATGTACAAGTTCTAAACATTATTTGACGAAGGGTTGGCCCTCTGAATAGACGGCTATGTTTGTCCGAGAATCCAATTTTCTATGTTTCCCTTGCAAACCATTGAAATCTAAACTTCAGACTGTGAACTTCACACTCCAAAAGTCAGAAATTTAGAATTAAAAAATCTGACATCGAACATCCAAATCTGAAGTCGGAACTTGAATATTTGTTAAAACAATTTAGGTGTCTAAACTGTCACCTTCCAGGCTTAATGTTCAAATGTAAGATTTGAGACTAAGAGTGGCGCACGCGATCCCTCAACCTCCCAAACCAGACTTCGCACGTAAAGCTCTGGTGAATCAAAGTTTGTCCATATTTTAGGGAAGTCTTCTGAATCTGACTTGCCAGCTGGAAGATCCTTGATACATGTCGTGCATGGTCAGCCGCGCTGACTCGTGCTGCTAGCGTGAGTCAGCACGGATGACCACGCAAAATTGCAAGGATTCAAGCAAAAGTGGAGAGGACACAGTGCAGCATCTGCATAAATGAGTGAATTAAGCAAGCAGATGGCTCCCAGNGGGGGGGGGGGGGGGGGGGGGGGGGTCACATCGATGTGCCGGGATGGAAATTGATGTTCCGCTGTTTGAGGTGACCAAGTCAACACTGGTCTACATTCCCGCCAGCTGTACCTCAAAGGTGCACCCGGTGGACATTGGGTAGCCAGCTGTACCTCAAAGTATTACACCACTAAGAAGTTTTCTCAGTGGATGACTGTCGAGTTGCGAGAGAGCCCACAAATGCAGTTTTCACTCAAGAAAATGAGACATAATCTGCTAGGATGGATGGTTGAATCTTGGCTACGCCTCAAGGACATGCGCGGCGCGGTCAAGGCGACATGGAGCAAGTGTGGGCATGATGAAATTTTCATCCAGGACTTTCAGTTCATAGCACTGCAGCACACTGTTGCGCATGGGCAGTTTCTTGCAGATTCTAGCCTTCCTGATGATGAAGAGCATCATTAGGAAACTTTGTATTAGAGCTTTGAAAAAATTGCAAAAAAATCATTGCTCTGTGCCTCACACATGTTGCCAGTGATACCAAGTGGTGATTATCACTAATGATTGTTTAGTCCTTGTCCGTGTCAAAAAGAACAAAAAAAAAACTATCATTCAACTGAGTGACCAAGAGGAGGTTGGCAACAGGGTCTGGGAAAGAAACAAAATCACTGAAAGTTCGTGCAATGGCTATTCCCTTTAGTTGAATATTGACACAAGTTATCCCTTGTCCAAATGATGGGAAATCGTGGCCATCACCAAGACATAATCATCCAACCATTTCCTTTTGCACGTCATGTGTTGCATTACAAGAGTCTAAAATCCAGGTGACAAGGCCAACCACAGCCAAGAACACAGTATCAGTAGTGCACATAGCTAGTTCTTTAAAAATTACCCCGTATTCTTCAATTTCAAGGTCTTGGGATTGAGGACGCTCATCATTCATAAATTGATAAGAGTTGGGAGTACCATCTGCTGACTACTCCGAGGCTTGAAATGTGGAATGCTGAATGATCTCCATAGAAGGGTGAGAAATGTTACCCACAAGCGTAGAGATGTTAGCCATAATACTTGAGATAATAGCAGTGCATCCTGAGTCTTCTGTTGTAGTCAGAAAAGGTTGGTGACCAGGTCGTTGTGGTTGGCATTGGTGAATACGGCCACCAGCCAGACATTTATTGGGACAGTCCTTTTGAGCATGTCATTTAACTCCACATGTATAGCAGAAACGATTGTCTAGCGGCATGTATGGTCTTGGTGAATATGTTCCATACAACTGTGGTAAGCAAGAGGATGATGAGGTCATTGCACCCCGACTGGCTGATGGACCACTGCCGTAGCTGGCATATTTATTGGTGCGTTGGCTTTGGCACTTCGTAGCCAGGGAAATCTTGCCTCCATTCTCTTTTACATGCAGGTCTTCCACTTTGGCCAACTCTTCAGTGGTCTTCTCAAGTGAAAGCTTAAAACATTTGGCAGCGCTGATGGCTGCTGCTGCTGCTCTTCTAGCTACTGAACCAGCAGCACTGGCAGCATCAGCGATTTCTTGACGACTTGCAGCCAGTTGAGTTACAACAAGGTTGCCTTGATCTTGGTGTGTTTGTAGACAATGAATGATGTCCTTGAATCTGGAGGAAAGCCCACGGAATAGTGTTGGCATCAATCTCAGTCTGCGGTAGGTTCTCCCATGGCCACAAGTTTTGCGGCGAGGTCCTTGAGATGTGGCACATGGTCCTCCACTCGTGTGCCTTCTTCCATGCATTAAGTGAAAAAGGTGGTGAGGAGGTCATCCGGTTCCACATCGCTAATGTATTCATACCGTGTCTTCAAAGCTTTCCAGGCCTTCCGTGGAAGTAATGTATCATTGTTGTCTCTTATCAGAAATTTCAGATGCTCACTTAGTTGCATGGATAGAATAGAGAATATAAAATCTGAGTATAGAATACAGAATCAGTTGCTCCATTGCGTAGTCTTTCTTTCAGTGGATCTAACACAAAATCCACGGGCATTTGTTGAGAAACTCTGTGTGTATGTTAAAAGATAACGTAGGATAGTGGTCAGCATCAAATTGCGGCAGCTCAAATTTCTCTCTATTGCCACTTGGTATGATGAAAATCATAAACTGTCTTGATTGCACCACCTGCTCTGGTAACAAATGTAGAAACTAGAAAATCTCTTAAGATATCTGAAGTGCTGTAAGAATGATAAACAGGCTTCCGCAATTTTATTCTCACGTAATCACACGACACAAACACTTGTGCCTGATCTTACATACTACACAGTTTTCAAAAGATTACGGACACACAACTCATCTTTTGCCAATGGGGGGTGTGACCATATACCCATAAAATTCTCAATAGATCCCCCATATCCATGATTTTGCTGCCATACCAGAGACTCGCACAAGAAGAATGATATATTCAATTTCCGACAGAAATTCCGCATGTCGACACAACATACCAAGCAGCGTCGACATGGAGACGTCAGCAGAAGCAAAAAGGAAGTATCCCAAACCCTTGAAAAGATGGGTTTGCGATACTTTCATTGCTCTTTGAGTGGCTTTTCCATTCCTGAGGTGGTGTCGTCGGCCACATTGCATGAGCGGCTGGTCATTCACGGTCTCCTGCCGGGCAACGCAATCAAAGGGCCCGTTAGGAGAACGAGCAAGACCAACGATAGTGCATAGGCTAGAGGGTTGCAGTAAATTATATAATATTGAAAGTGAGTTTGAGAATCAAATCAGAAAGAAAGTACAAATGTCGAACATGCAGGCCGACAACTTTCAGACGCTGCTTTCGACACAAACGCTTACCTACCTCCCTCGACGAAGGACTCATCGCTCTTAATGAATAAATCTCTCAGGTAACATGACGCAAAGCCTCAAAAATGACTCTCTATCTCGTCTGCGCAGATAACAAAAGTATACTACGAAAGTCGAAACTGAAAGCGGCATAATGTTTTGCCTTAAGTCAAATGAAAAATCCTGGAATATGTTTACATCTCTGTCTACAATTACATAGTTGCACTACATATATTATACTATTAACTATACATATAAGTATACGCATACATACAAACATACATTTGCATATACATATACATGTACACATACATATACATATACATACAAGAAAAATATACATATACGTATGCATATACATATAAATATAAATATACATATGTATATACATATACATATACATATACATATACATAAACATATACATATACATATACATATACATATACATATACATATACATATACATATACATATACATATACATATACATATACATATATATACATATACATATACATATACATATACATATACATATACATATACATATACATATACATATACATATACATATACATATACATATATATACATATACATATACATATACACATACATATACATATACATGTACATATACATATACATATACATATACATATACATATACATATACATATACATATGCATATACATATACATATACATATACATATACACATATATAAACATATACATATACATAAATATACATATACATATACATATACATATACATATACATATACATATACATATACATATACATATACATATACATATACATATACATATACATATACATATACATATACA
>SZWC01035340.1:0-17158 GCA_023375785.1 Penium margaritaceum | reverse complement strand
TTGCATCCCCCCGCCTTCCATTTTAGAAACTGACAGGGTGATCCACTTTCATATTTGCATCCCCCCCTCCCTTTTTGGTAGCTGACACAGTGGTCCACTTTCAGATTTGCATCCCCACCTCCCTTTTTGCAAACTGACACAGTGGTCCATTTTCAGATTTGCATCCCCCCTCCCTTTTTGCAAACTGACACAATGGTCTACATTCAGATTTCAACCCCCCCCTGTTTGCAAACTGACAGGGTGGTCCACTTTCATATTTGCATCCCCCCTTTCTGCAAAGTGACACAGTGGGCGGCTTTCAGATTTGCATCCCCCCTCTCTTTTTGCAAACTAACACAGTGACATCCCAGTATAGGGAGAAAGCTCCATGTCCATGTCTATTGATCCACCCTATCCTTGCTTCCCGACCCAACCCCTTCTGCGTGTCCGTGACAAGTGATATGTGCAGGTGTTCGGTCGCATGGATCTACATCTTCACGGACAAGACTGGTTCTTTCCGTTTTTTTGTGTATTTATGCTATGCTTTGTTCTGTTGAACATTAGGGAGTGGACCTTGTGTGCAGCTTGTAGGGCAACAAAATTGAATGTAGAATTTTGACGTGCTTACAATCGAGGTTATGCTAGAGGGCGTAGATGGATAATCCCTACATGATGTTACATGTTAGCATTGATGTTCTTGTGATGTCACTATGTTAGTCATGTTGCTCCAGAAATGTATCACTTTTGTGTTGAAGCTCGTGCTATTGTTTTTGGTATGCACCACATTGCAGACACTTGGAATGGAAATGAACGTATTGTAAATGACAATATTATCATGGTAAAAACCTTTGACTGATAAAGAGGTTAAGCCCTACAAACCGCGTATTGCTCTGTCGGTGATCTAAGCCAAAAACATTTCCCTAACCAACCTGTCCAAAAGACTCGTGCCTCAACAGGCGCAGCATCATCAACAACTTCATTGTCTGGGTCGCGTAATCCATTGCGCACATCATCCATGTTGAGCTGGTGGTTATCCATGTACCCACATTCTATTGCACCTGCAAGAACAAAGATGTTATGGAGCACGCAACAGGAAATGACAAGGTCAACCTGGGCGTGAAGGGAGTAATCCTCCATGTCTGCTAGAAATTTGAACTTTTGCTTGAGTTGACCGATGACACAGTCCACAGTCATGCGAAGGGAAGAGTGTCGCATGTTGAACAGCTCTTGAGAGGTTTCTGGACTGTTGACCTCGCCATGCATGGGATCCTCTCATAGATGGTAACGCACTCCATGATATGGAGGTAGGAGATCCATAGTCAATGGATATCCAATGTCGGCAAGGAGATATTTCCCATCTGGTAAACCCCTCGGCACACGCATGCCTATATACATGGGCATCATGGGCAATCCCCTCCCAACCCACGTGCACCCATGCACTTTTCTCATTGATGTTCACAGCGAAACGCCATGGATCAAGGCCAAGGTTGTCATACATACGCATGGCGCTAACGTCTCGGGAGAGTAGCTCATTCACGAAATCCTTCCCTTGTAGTGGGCGGGTCATGTATGCGCGTTTCAGGAACGGAAGCGTGTCGTATATGTAGATGAAGATGCCAAGTGCTGGAATCTGCTTCATAATTTCTTCAGGGACGAACCCACCTCCTCCTTCAGCCGGGTCCAATGAGCCCAATAGTTAGGGCAGGGGTCGGGACTCTGTTGTAAAGCAAGGCCTCCAAGAGGGCTGGATTTCTTCGGGGAGTAGGTATTCAATACTGGCTCGGTCAAAAGAGAAATGGCTGATGACACAACAGTATCCTTTGTAGGTCTAATGAGATTCTTGAGGCACAATACTTTGAAAATTGTCGTAGAAAACTTCCCCCCTAAAACATGCGATTGATGTGCCAACGATGGATTCCAACAATGAAGCATTAGGAAGGTGACTAGCAGGTTTGGATTTCGTTGAAATCCATAATTGAAGACGGATTCCAACGACACCCACCCTCACCCTTTCTTGGAGGACTTTTCTATTCCAAGCACCTCACCCTACATACTCGCCGTTTTCATTGCCGATCAAGAGAGCCATGAAGGCGGTCAGGTCCGGATTAACTTTTGGTCAACTACGGACGAGCATCGAGCATCCAACTATGGACGTGCACACGTCATAGGTGGAAATGGGGATTGTTGGGAAGTTTTGTTTACACATTGGTGTGCTATGAAGGGCCCGCTAGGATCGTTGAGAAAGGGAAGAAAGAAGTTCGTTCGGACGAATCGACGTTGAGGGCCCATCCAATGTACGTGGACGTACTGTACGGCATAAACACCGCGGATAGGACCGACTGCCCATCGTTGGAATCTATCGTTGAGGAGGCCCAATGACGCATTCTACTGTTTACCACCCCGCACTCCCAACCTCACCCTAAGGGTGTGTTCGGCACGTCACAACTTACAAAACGGTCCTCTAAACCCAAAACGGTCCTTGACATCAATCGCGTGTCTGGCAATGTGCACGACCTTGGTCGATCCTCCAAACAGTGTCCAGCTCATGATCAACTGAGGTCGAGTTGTTTGCAAGACACGCCCTCAAAGTCTAGGTCGTGAAGCTCAGAGGACAGGGCTCGCAAATCATGCCACGCCAAACTCACACAAAGGCGTTTGCCAAACCTCCCGGATGATCGCTGGTCTTTTTGCACTTTCAATACACGACCTTGGAAAAAAAGAATTTTTGACATATTTTGGGTCAATTACCTCAACTAGTCAGACTTCGCATTGGAATACCACCAACATGAAAACTTCGAATCCTATTTGCGCCATCTTAAACTAGAGCAGTCTTATTAATAATGTGTAGTACTACTTTCCGCGCTTCGACCCCAACAAGGGTGTATCCAACATGGAAAACCCAACATTCAAAAGAAACCGCAAAGAATAAGGTCTAGATGAGGCATTGTAAAAACAAATAGGAAAAACAATGATGAATACAATATTATGTATACAGAACGTAATTAAACTAGAAAAAGGAATGGAGAAATAAAATCATTAATTTGATGAAATGATAACATGTTTTGTAGAGTTAAGGTTTGCATGCTCTGAAAACTCAATTCACACTAATTCTTATAGTAATCTTAGTGGGTTAAATGTTTTTAATATTAAAGGATTCTTACAATTGTTTTTGTCATTAAAATTTTCATTGGTCTAAAACATTCAACAATTAAATACTGAAAGAATCATGATTTTTAGACTTCATTTTAAACAAGACTGAAATGATAAACAAAAATGAATAAAAATGAAAATATATATCCTTTTTAGAAGATGAAACATCTCCTATAAATAAATTTCATAATTCAAAGTTGTACTCAATCCCTTTATTTCACTTACATGATATACGACCTCTTGGAAATCAACTTCAGTAAAACGTTTTATGGTTACAAATGCTTTATCAATTTTTATTTCATGAGTTGAATCTTATTTAACCCAATTTGATGGATGAAACAATGTATCGGGTTTTTTTATTAAAAATATAATAAAAACTAATATAATAATTAAACACGAAAAACTTAAAAAAAATACTTACACAAAAAATCAGATACAAAAAAATTGATGCGGTATATTCTAAATTGAAAACTAATACATCACTGTCTTCATGAAGATGAAGTATCAAAATTCGAAACTTTACATAATATGATGAAGATAGCTTAAATTATTACATAACTAATACTTCATTGACGTGATTTCACTAACAATTAGTTTTATATTATACAAAAGGCAAGGATTATTCACTCGTTTAAAATGTTACTTATGAATATTAATCTCTTATAAGAAACAAAGAATTGTAAGCAAATACAAAACGAATGTTTCAAGGTAGCAATTAAAGTGTACACTTAGCAACACAATTAAATTATTGACACATTTGAAATGAACAAAAAACTCTGAAGGAAGAAATATATTTAATGAATGAATCTATTTGGAAAATATAAAGATCATATATATATGAAAAAGAATTTAGGATTAATTAAATTCATGTTCAAATATTATTTTCACATTTAAAATTAGAATGAAAATTTTATATTAAATCTCATCAGGGAACATTAGGTATCATATTAACTTAAACATTTCATTAGACAGCGATAACTATGCTCATTGAAAGCATCAACATGGCATAATTGGTTTGAGAATCAGAGGTCTGTGCGCAAAGGTACGGATATTTATAAAACAATTATTGGGTGCCGCTCAGGTTGGAATTTCTTCTTTGAGGCTAGATGTAATTCTTACATATAGCTCAAAGGGGGGAAAAGGAGCCTGGATTTGTGTGTTGCATGCACATTAGAGCAATGCATGTGTTCTAGTCCACCTTAGTCATCGGCTCCACACTTCAAGCAAGCACTAGTGGGTACTTGGCCTAGAGTAGTCACGATGGGGTAAACTTGAGAGGAACATTAAGACCACTTGCATCACCACACGGAAGCAGAGTTCTCGAGTAAAGACCACTCTTCATCGGGAGGTGCATGCTGAACACAGCATTGCATCAACTACCACAAAGACGACTTAGCAGCTGCATCAACTACTAAATGCACGACTGAGCAGCTACATGCGGACGAAACTGTTGGGACTACCCTACATTAGCGACAACATGTGTGAATCTGAAGTTTGGAACATTTCCAAGTTCCTAGCCTTTGGGAAGCTTTCTTGAAGAGGAAACTGAGCGCCTTTAACAGGGAAGATTCTTTGAGGAAGTTACGACCTTGAAACAGGACATTTCCTAAAGGCATGGAGCAACTGGTCAACTTGCCAAGATCCCACTATGAAACCAGACTAGACTTAAATATTCTTACAAGTGGAACAACTCCAACACTTCAACAACTCAACAACCAACTCCTGCATCAACCCCAGAAACCAAGACCAATACTACATATTTGTTACACAACGCCATGTACCAAGACTATTCACTCACTCTCATGTGAAGACCCTAGTAAGCCTGAGAAGAGTTTGCGTGCCTTGGTAGGAGGATGCCCCTAACTACCAGATTGCCTAACTATTTTGCTGTAGTAGCAACACAACTTTAAAGACTCAAGATTCCTACCTTGAACTGTCTTGCTTGACATTACCCATTTATGGGGCAATAGTTGCATCTATGCGTGAGAGTCTAATGTTTTGGTATATTTTTTGCTCCGCTTTAGAAGGTTGATTTTGTCTACACAGACAGAGAATGTTGGAGTCTCCCTTTTTCGGCCCAGAGTGTTCGGCATTACATCGTCAACCTAGTTGAGAGGGTGTAGAAATTGTGTGACTTGCTAGAAGTCCCCTCTATCGACTTGGTAAGTCTGGCAACGCTAAAGCACCTTCACGTAAAGGGTCAAAATTCCTCGAAGGACCTAGAAAGTTTGGCGATGGCTGCCAGCTTGGAGAGGAGACTGCCCTCACAACCTAGAGGCCATTTCACTTGAAAGTATGGTGAATATGGTGAAGCCCTTGTAACGACAACCTTGAAGGATCAACAAGGTGCTACCCCCTTGGATGGGGCAGGTTATGCCAAAGCATTGATATGACCTATATTTTACCGTTCTTTCCTTATACCATACTTGTACTTAATTTGAGAGTGAGATATAACTGCATTTAGTGACAACTTGGACATGGCGTAGTCGGATCGACAATCAGAGGTTTGTACGCAAAGTTACAGCTTTTTCTTCATAAATTCTTGAGTGCGGCTTGACCAGGAATTTGTGATGTATAACCCTGATTTAATTCAGGCATCCAGGTCAAAAGAGGGAAAGGAGCATGCCTGTTGGCCGAGCTTGGTCAGTTGTTGCGTAGTGCAAGCAAGCACTGCTGGGTATTTGGCCTAGATCTCTAAGGGTGGGACTACACTTGACTGAACAGTAGGGACCTTTCTGCATCAGTTGGTGCATGCACGACCAAGCATTGCATTAGATACCACATGCACGACTCAGTAGCTGCACCAATACTACATGCACAACTGAGTAGCTTCATGCGGAGCCAAGAGCGGGGATCGTCCTGAATCAGTTGCAACATGCACAACTCAGCAGCTGGGACCACAGCCAAGTTGCCAACATTCAAGAAGCTTCCTTGTGGAGGAAGCTGCGTGCCTTGGACTAGGAAGAATCCTTGAATAGGAAGCTACGTCCTTGATGCAATACGTTTCCTCTGGGCACATGGCAGCTGGTGAACTTGCCAGGATCAAAGTATAAAAGTAGACTAGACTAAGTAATTCTAGTAACTCCAACAACTCCAACACAAACTACAACTCCATACAGCATCTTAGAATTTTCACCAATAGTCCTCCTTTTCCAGACAACGCCTTTGACCATGACTCTGTGGACGCTCTCTCACCTGAAGACCCACGTTAGCCTAGAAGCCTTTTTCCAACTAGGGTTGGTGGACGCCCCTGACTACTTAAAGGCCTGGCTACCTAGAAGTTGTGGTTAGACTATGTCTAAGACTGGAGACCAGCCTTGCTACGGGTGCCTCTCTGGACGTTGCTCATCTCTAAGCCAAGAGCTGTGCCTAGGCATTGAGCCCAGAGTTAGTGTTTGGAATCAGCTCTACCTTTGCAATGCTGATCAATTCTAGAAGGACTTTGTTGGAGTTCCCCTCTATCGACGCAATAAGCCAGGCAACACTGTGCCAACTTGGCTAGGAGGGGCAGAAGTCCTCTGACGACCTAGTAAGTCTTGTAATGGCTGCGAGCGTGGAGAAGTGGCTACGCTGACAACCAGGAGGCCATTTTATTTGATGTGCGGTGACCGTGCTGAGACCCTTGTAACGATAGCCTTGACGGCCTAGCAAGGTGTTGTGCCCTCGGATGGGGTTGGTTGTGTCAGAACATTAAGTTAAGCTATGTTTTGCCGATGTTTCCTCGTACCATACATGTACTTGATCTACAAGTTCCAATCCAAGTCTTTCGCTTCTGCACATAAGAGTACAGGGTTTTCTTGCAAGGCATAGACATCATGGACAGTAGCAAGAACCCCTTCCTACAACACAGCATGTAGTGATTTTATCACTGCAGGCTCCAAAACCCCAACATAATACCAGAGCACAAGGACGTCCGGACATGCTCATAATGCGATTAGAGCAGCAGACCCATGCCGCCAGCAATAAGTAGCAGTTATCGCTCAACCTTCAAAGGATGAAAACGACTGTAATCACTCACTCGTGGCAGGGTGAGCTCGTGACGTGGCAACCTTGCACACATGCAGATGTTGAGGACGCTTTGAGCAACCTCGATGTGGAGAGCCTACACATACTCTCAACACTCTAATGGCCTCTCATCGCTAAGCTTGTGCAAGGAACAAGGATGTGGTCCAAGGAAAGAGCAAGTAGTAGCTAAGGAGGGGAAGCGCTCAAGAGAGGAGGCCCTTTGTACAAACGCACGCCAAGACAATGTGCGTGCAAATGATGTCTTGCGGTAGTAGTTGATTGACACATGTTTTGAAGCTCACCGTCCACACCTTCGGTAGCAGTTGTCCCAAATTCAATAGTAGGTATATCTTCAACATTAGATTCAACTGGCACAACTACCATCGTCATCAACTGTAGTAGTCTTACAAGAAGATGTGGCAAATCTTTGGCCACAAGCGCTCATGCCAGTGCGGATAACAGTTATATGATCCACAACGTCAGGCATGATACAACTTTGCGTGGTTCAGTCGTAGCATGCTGCAACGAAGGTGCCATCCGTGGCACTCGCACCACCATTGCTTGATACAGATTAGCATGAGATAGCTCAGGAACAAAATTTCAAGCATGAAAGCATAGAGAAACAACAGCCAATTAGCAAGCACCAACTCCTTTGCCAATCGGAGCAGCAAACCTATGAACTCCTAGCTGCCCAAGTTACTCAACATGAACGTTGGGTGACGCAGATCCAAGTACAGAACGAGGCCTTGTACCTGATTAAGGCTTCATTAGTGTCACATCATCCATCTTCACATCAGCAAGAGCTAATTTCTTCTCCAGACATGCCAAAGCCTATCGTTCCTCAGCAAACAATGTCGACTTTATCTTCTCAAGGAAGAAGCGTGCAGACTCTTGTGGTATCCTTTCAAGCATCTACAACGGCACGATTGCAACAGTTAAGGCATGTAGTAGTGCCACCAGGCTTTTCAATGCCACAAGTAGCAGCTTAGAATAAGCAGCAGTACTCTTTGAACACCCATACGATGATGTGGCGAGGGTCGGCATCACTCCATGCACTGTTTTGTGAGTCGCAAGCAGGGAAGCCATCAACAACAACTCAGGTTGCCAGAGAGCCAAGGCAAGGAGCCGTCTTGTAGTAGCTCATGAAGGGTGAAGTGATGACCAAGGAATCAGACTACAATCAGTAGCCTGACAACGGTAAGCAGCAGTCACAACAACAGTGCTTACGTGAGGTTACAGAGCTGGACGCCTCGCCAAATGTCCACAAGTAGACCAACGAAGTGGACAATGACTCCGCATCCCGAACGAAGTTTTCATGCTCCATCCAAGAAAAGACAACTTAGCAGCTGAATGTTGATGATGATGTAGAGCAGCTGAGGTGGATGTGTCTTGAACAGCAGGTAGAGGTCCACATGAGCCTCAAAGTGTGTGACAAGTTGACTCTTCATCAGCTTCTACGAACCCAACGCGACAGCAGCATGCACTGCTTATGTAGTAGGCAGCCAAGCAGAAGCCCGCCTATGACCTGTAAGAGCACTAGTGATGCAGCAGGTGCCCGTGTATGGAGCCACAAGCATGTGGGAGCTCACATCATGAGCTTATAGGCTGTGAGTGTATGGACAAAGCATTGATACAAGAGGCAACAACATGGTGGTAGCTCCGGCGGAGCTGAGAACCACCGACGTAGTAGTGATGAGAATATCCAGATGGGGTCGCTTCTCAACAACCCCTCATTTGCTTTTAAAAACCGGAAGACCCGTTCCATGACACAAATTGAGAAATAGCGAAAGAAGAAGAAGAAGAGGAAGAGGAAAAAGGAACGAGGTACTCGTAACAAAAACAAGGGACAGGAGCCTGAGGCAGCTGGTGGTTGTAACGTTGACGTTGTCTACATCAGGAGTAGCCAAGACATCGCAAGTAACACATTCGCTAGCACCCTCACTTTGGTAGAGGAATAGCAAAGGAGATCTTGGATTGAGGGGAATGTAGCGTGAAGATGTTTGGTCAAGCAGTGAAGTAGCATGCAATGTAGCAAGCTGAGAAGTAGACAAAATCGTGTTGGAACGACAAGAAAATGCAATAAGCCCAGCACATGTGTAGTGGCATGCACAAATGGAGCAGTTATGTTCCATCGCAAAATCCTACCAGAGTGGAAACTGGTGGCACTAAGTGCACGTGATGTCAGGTGGCGTGCACAAATGGAGCAGTTGAGCTTGATGATAAAATCCTGCCACAGTGGCAGGTGGAAGTAGTTAGCCCGTCTTGACAAAGAAGGCATGCATGGAGATTGGTGACATGAACAATTTTCTTATAACTGTTGAACACTTGATTCAACAGCTAGTCAAAATTCGTCACAGAGACGTAAGACCTCTGAAGGAGACGAGGACCACATCCTTGGATTTCCACCTGAAGGCACAAAAAATCATGGAAGAGCAAGCTCACTCTCACAGCGGCATGTCACACTCTAGAACAGCGTGCGTAGTAGAAACTGATCCCACAACAGGAGCTGAAGTAGCAGAGCAATAGTCGGAGTAGCTGTTGGAGTGAAAGCAAGGAGTGGAAGGTCCATGAACAACCTTCAAGCAGCTTGTCATGATCACGACGAGTATGTGGCTAAACTCGTTCGTCATGTGAATCGGAGCTATACGACCAACCTGGTTGCGGTGCCTCCTGGAAGGTGGAAGCAACAACCACCAATACCAGCAAAAACAGCAGGAGCAGCGACTGTGAAAAAAATGGAAGACATCCCAGGGGATGGTGGTGGATAAAAAAAATGATGGAATGCAGATTTCATTTCGGCAGCCTTGAAAAACCGTTTCAAGTTTCCTTCACTGGAGGGCGAGTTTACTTCATGTCGCTATGATTTCTCCTGCATCGGCAGCAGCAGTAGTTGTAGTAGTTTGCTGGAAACATTACTCATTGTACCTTTCACAAAGTGGGGCTGACCACTTTTGATGGTGAAGCAATGATCTTCGACTTCGCTAACATCGATGAGCTACGAAGTGCGAACTTTAGAAGAAAAAGACAAGTTCACTGCTTGAGGACACGACCGCTCACCTGCAGTTGTGGAACGGATCCACTGCAAGACACACTTTGGAGCAAAGGTTATGAGCACAGAACAGCCAGCCAAACAAAAACAATGGCAGGTGTTGCACGCAAAGTGTGCGTAGGGTTACATAGTTTCCATGCAAAAGTATTCATATTAGTATCTCCTGTAAGATTAAATAATTGCTCGCATTCCGGACCACATAATGGAAGGTTTTCCATGATTCTTCACCACGTCCGTGGAAGCAAAATCTGGTTGTAAATAAGTTGCGAAACTGTCACCCACATTCGTTCAAACTATTGTTTTTTTTCCCATGGCTGCTCTTAAACAATCTGTATGGTTTGGGAAATGTTTTCCTTAATTACCTCAATCTATGTTGGATTTATTCCAGCTTGTGTGGATGCAACAGGTTAAAAAAAGGATTAATTACTTCTTTAGTATCGAGTTCAAAACTTTAATTTCTTAGGTTATTTGACTCGAAACTTATTAACAATACTGGTCCGTATCAAAACTTATTTGTGGTAATTAGCCCTAGTCTTGGCAGGGACGCTCGTGATTTTTTTAGCCGACCAACTTGAAATCGTCCGTCTGGCCTCAAACGTACACAAAAGATTTTTCCTAGTTCGAACATGTTCTAGAGAAGAACTATGTCTCAATCATGCGACGAAAACATTTTGCACAGACACCAAAGCTCAATCCAATAAGAAAATTTTCCTTATCAGAAAAATATGAATCAGGCATCAACTGTGGTGATAAATAAAAATTAACAAAATAAAAATAAAATAAATTGTCTAGGAGAAGTTTCAATGATTTTGTAGCTTCCATGATATTTTATAGCGAATTAAATCATATCACAATGAAAATGTTTCATTATTGTTCTACAAATAAAAATCATCGCAATAAATATGAAGGTTAATCACATATAAAATAACATTTTACGCCTTCATTAAAGTTACAAATTATGAGATGGTAAATTTATGGGCACAATTATATGTTCATGTTGTAAAGATTTAATTTCTTTTATAACATTGTTCTAAACATGGAGGCAGTTAAAATCTTTTTTATTTTTATAGAAAAAAACTAAAAGAAACAAATAATGAAAAAAGTATCTTGAGGATAAAAGTGTTTTGGTTTTTCATAAATATACCCTTGCTTTGATTATGAATTCCAGATTAACGATGAAATGTAAATATTGTAGAACGTTTTATGTATTATACCTTCCTTTTAAAAACACGAGCCCGTGTGAAAACCTTTAAAAGGATGGTTTAAGAATTTCAGTATCCCCAAATACGAGGTGTAATTTAAATTTACATTGGTATGAACATACGTAATGTTATTCATGGAAACAACACAATATTAGAACATCATATTGTGAGATATGCTTTTGATATTGATTAACTGTAATTTTTCTTAAAATTAATTAATTCCAAAAACCTCACTAAACAAGATTTTTTAATACCATAGTTTTTCCATGAAGAACATTGTAGTATCTGAAAAACATGAAATGCAATTCAAGTACATGTTTGTCGACTTTAAAATTGTTAAACCATCATTACAATAGTTTTCACCCGGGTTTTCAATTTTCTAAAAGTAATGAGTACAATCATTTAATTGCATCATTTATTTAGAATTCATAACCATAACACTGTTATTTGTATGAAACATCCAAAAACATCCATCATGAAGATAAATATTTGCATTATTTCTTCCTTCTAATGTTTTTATCAACATGAAGAAAAGCTCTAAACTGTCTTCATGTTGAAAACATATTTGGAACAGAAATGTTACTTTTACAGCAGAAACAGATATGTTTGTGTCCTTTAATTTAGTAGTTCATAATTCTTAACTTTTATGAAGGCGCAATGTTTTTTTCAAGTGCAATTTTACGTCATTTGTTTGCATTGTTATTGATTATTATAAACTTAATGAAAAACATTTTATTCCATTTTTATTTGATTATTCATACATTATCTTCAAAGCTACAAACTTATTGATACTTATCTTACACTTATAATGAAATGCAAAACATTTTTTTGGTTTTATGATTTTTTAATTTTTCTATGTGCCATTCAAGTTGATGCGTGAATCATTTTCAATTGTCGAAGCAAGATTTCTTATTACATAAACTTAGATTGAGCCATGGTGCCTATGCAAAGAGTTTCTCTGGCATGATTTTGACATATTTCTTCAATAGAACATGGTCGGACCAGGAAAAATCTTTTGTGTAAGTTTGAACCCAGAAGAACGATTTCAAATTATTCGGTTAAAAAAAATGGAGCGACCCCGCAGAGACGGGCTAATTACTATAAATAATTTTTTTGACGAACCAGTATTGTTATTAAGTTGCGAGTGGAATCAGCTAAGACGATAAAGTTTTGCACTCTTCACTAACAAAGTAATTTACCCAAAAAAACCAAAAATTAAACAAATGCGCTTGACAATACAGCTTTATGTTTAACAATTCACCAACATATTGAAGAACCTTAAATGGCATTTCTTTTCGTTTTTATTTTCATGAATTTGGTTTCATCTCATGATGAATTTATTTTAATGAGATTAATTCGCTCTTCTACAGTAAACATTCAAAATTAACACTTTAATGATGAACTTCACAAAAAATACCTTTGACACATTTGGATGAGTTTTGAATGTCTCATCGTGTTATGAAAAATAATATGACGTAATTATACACAATGTAATTTATTTACCTTCTTCTTTGATGATGGTTTAGTTTCTTTGCTTTCAATTTCATTGGCCTGTTTGAAACTGGGGTCACGATTCACAAGAGTTAGTCATGACGACCAGTTCCGTGAAACAGGACACGGCGATACCAAGATTGGACCCAACCCGAGTGTGGGGTACTATGTATAAGTACTAACATCTGCCAAAGGGCAAAGCCCTGCGGCAGGGGGGGCCGGGTCGCAGGTGATTGAATTAAATAGTAAGCGACAAAGGATCCAGCCACGTGCGACATGCACCCGATTTTGTCTATAGCGCTAATTGTTTTAGCACCAGGTTTCTTTTTGGATGTGGTGACGACGTTGGCAACGAGATGGGGTTACGATGTTGTCATCGAGATCAGATAACCAAGTTTTGTACAAAACAAATGTTTTCCGAGTAACGAACCTTGTCTTGTCGTGGACGAGGAGCGACTGATTCTGTCAACATCAAGACATACCTCTTGCGTAATAAACATAACTGGTTTACCACATACTTCTTGCGTATGGAACGAAATGAGAAAGTGAGAATGAATCCCATAGATAAGAGCAATTATTTTTGTAACGTGTGAAACGAAATAAACCAGAACTTATTTCTAAAAAATACCACTCTTGTTGCAAACGAGACCACGCAGTATTCATGGTTCTCATAATATACCTAAATGGTATCTTTATACTGAGGGTCAGGGGGGAAGGGGTAACGGCGTGCATACCGATGGCCCGATGCGTCATGGAGACACCGCTCGGGATAACAAAAAGGTGAACGCACCAGGTCGTAGGGCACAAAGAACGCTACACAACGCAATTTACGTCATGCGATTCTGATACCGGAGTGTACCACAGAGAATGCTTCAGCAGTGGGGTGGTGAGAGAGAGGGGGGAGCAGCGGCATGCACACCCACAGCTGAATGTGTCACGGGGGCATAAATTACGATAATGAAAAGGCAAATACACTGAGATGTAGGGCACGGAAAATTCTACGCAACGCAATTTATGGCACGTAGTTCCGATACCATACGAGACTACAAAAGTGATGGAGGTGAGGGGGTCAGGGTGCACGCACTGACACTGGCGCATGGGGCTGGGAAACCATGGGGAATTTAATGAAAGCAAAAGTGCAGTGCAGTAGGGCTTGCCAAAGGATACCGGAAACAATTTACGGCTCGTCGATTGGTGTCCGATTGCCCCTGGTTCCGCCGACCACACCGGAGAAATGGTGGGTGCGCACACAGAACTACACCTGAGGGCTAGGAAACCATGGGGAATTTAATGAAAGCAAAAGCGCAGTGCAGTAGGGCTTGCCAAAGGCTACCGGAAACAATTACAGCTCGTCCATTGGTGTCCGATTGCCCTTGGTTCCGCCGACCACACCGGAGAAATGGTGGGTGGGCACACAGCACTACACCTAGGGGTTGGGAAACCATGGGGAATTTAATGAAAGCAAAGGCGCAGTGCATTAGGACTTGCCAAAGGCTACCAGAAACAATTTACGGCTCGTCAATTGGTGTCCGATTGCCCCTGGTTCCGTCGACCACACCGGAGGAATGGTGGGTGCGCACACCGACACTGGCGCATGGGGCAGGGAAACCATGGAGAATTTAATGAAAGCAAAAGCGCAGTGCAGTAGGGCTTGCCAAAGGCTATCGTAAACAATTTACGGCTCGTCGATTGGTGTCCGATTGCCCTTGGTTCCGGCGACCACACCGGAGAAATGGTAGGTGCACGCATTGACACTGGCGCATGGGGCTAGGAAACCATGGGGAATTTAATGAAAGCAAAAGCTTAGTGTAGTAGGGCTTGCCAATGGCTACCGGAAACGATTTACGGCTCATCGATTGGTGTCCGATTGTCCCTGGTTCCGCCGACCACACCGGAGAAATGATGTGTGCGTACACAACACTGCACCTAGGGGCTTGGAAACCATGGGGAATTTAATGAAAGCAAAAGCGCAGTGCAGTAGGGCTTGCCAAAGGCTACCAAAAACAATTTACGCCTCGTCGATTGGTGTCTCATTGCCCCTGGTTCCGCCAACCACACCGGAGAAATGGTGGGTGCGCGCACCGACACTGGCGCATGGGGGAGGGAAACCATGGGGAATTTAATGAAAGCAAAAGCGTAGTGCAATAGGGCTTGCCTAAGGCTACCGGAAACAATTTATGGCTCGTCGATTGGTGTCTGATTGCCCCTGGTTCCGCCAACCACACCGGAGAAATGGTGGGTGCGTACACGGCACTACACCTAGGGGCTGGGAAACCATGGGGAATTTAATGAAAGCAAAATCGTAGTGCAGTACGGCTTGCCAAAGGCTACCAGAAACAATTTACGACTTGTCAATTGGTGTCTGATTGCCCTTGGTTCCGCCGACCACACCGGAGAAATGGTTGGTGCGCACACAACACTGCACCTAGGGGCTGGGAAACCATGGGGAATTTAATGAAAGCAAAAGCGCATTCAGTAGGGCTTGCCAAAGGCTACCAAAAACAATTTACGGCTGGTCGATTGGTGTCCGATTTCCCCTGGTTCCACCGACCACACCGAAGAAATGGTGGGTGCGTACACAACACTGCACGTAGGGGCTCGGAAACCATGGGGAATTTAATGAAAGCAAAAGTGCAGTGCAGTAGGGCTTGCCAAAGGCTACCGGAAACAGTTTACGGCTTGTCGATTGGTGTCTGATTGCCCTTGGTTCCGCCGACCACACCGGAGAAATGGTTGGTGTGCACACTGCACTGCATCTAGGGGCTGGGAAACGAAGGGGAATTTAATGAAAGCAAAAGCGTAGTGCAGTAGGGCTTGCCAAAGGCTACCGGAAACAATTTATAGCTTGTCAATTGGTGTCCGATTGCCCCTGGTTCCACTGACCAAACCGGAGAAATGGTGGGTGCGTACATAGCACTACACGTAGGGGCTCGGAAACCATGGGGAATTTAATGAAAGCAAAAGCGCAGTGCAGTAGGACTTGCCAAAGGCTACCAGAAACAATTTACGGCTCGTTGATTGGTGTCCAATTGCCCCTGGTTCCGTCGACCACACCGGAGAAATGATGGGTGCGAGCACCGACACTGGTGCATGGGGCTGGGAAACCATGGGAAATTTCATGAAAGCAAAAGTGCAGTGCAGTAGGGATTGCCAAAGGCTACCGGAAACAATTTATGGCTCATTGATTGATGTCCTATTGCCCCTGGTTCCGCCGACCACACCGGAGAAATTGTGGGTGCATACACAACACTGGACCTAGGGGTTGGGAAACCATGGGGAATTTAATGAAAGCAAAAGCGCAGTGCAGTAGGGCTTGCCAAAGGCTACCAAAAACAATTTACGCCTTGTCGATTGGTGTCTCATTACCCCTGGTTCCGCCGATCACATCGGAGAAATGGTGGGTGCGCGCACCGACACTGGCGCATGGGGCTGGGAAACCATGGGGAATTTAATGAAAGCAAAAGCGCAGTGCAGAAGGGCTTGTCTAAGGCTACCGGAAACAATTTATGGCTTGTCGAGTGGTGTCCGATTGCCCTTGGTTCCGCCGACCACACCGGAGAAATGGTTGGTGCGCACACAGCAGTGCACCTAGGGGCGGGGAAACCATCGGGAATTTAATGAAAGCAAAAGCGCAGTGCAGTAGGGCTTGCCAAAGACTACCGAAAACAATTTATGGCTTGTCGATTGGTGTCCGATTGCCCCTGGTTCCGTCGACCACACCGGAGAAATGGTGGGTGCGCACACAGCACTGCACCTAGGGGCTGGGAAACCATGGGGAATTTAATGAAAGCAAAAGTGCAGTGCAGTAGGGCTTGCCAAAGGCTACCAGAAACAATTTATGGCTCGTAGATTGGTGTCCGATTGCCCCTGCTTCCGCTGACCACACCAGAGAAAAGGTGGGTGCGCACACAGCACTACACCTAGGGGTTGGGAAACCATGGGGAATTTGATGAAAGCAAAAGCGCAGTGCAGTAGGGCTTGCCAAAGGCTACTGGAAACAATTTACGGCTCGTCGATTGGTTTTCGATTGCCTTTGGTTCCATTTTTGGTGTATATGTGTGTGTGCATACATTTTTTTCGTGTATACTTGTGTGTGTATACATGTTTTTGGTGTATATGTGTATGTGTATATATTTGTTTTGGTGTATATGTGTGTGTGTGTGTATATACATTTTTTTGGTGTATATTTGTGTGTGTATGTGTGTGTATGTATGTGTGTGTGTGTGTGTGTGTGTATGTGTGTGTGTGTGTGTGTGTGTGTGTGTGTGTGTGTGTGTGTGTG
>SZWC01035336.1:0-17162 GCA_023375785.1 Penium margaritaceum | reverse complement strand
GGGGAGGGGGAGATGGAGGAGGCTTGGGGGACTTGGGTGGGTTAGGAGGCGAAGGAGTCTTGGGTGCTTTGGGGGACTTTGGAGGGGATGGGGGAGGGCTGGGTGGCTTGGGAGGCTTCTGGGCCTTCGGAGGTGGCGAGGGTGGCTTGGGCGGTTTGAGCACCTTCACAGTCGCTGCTTGGACTGCACTTGTCTCTGTCGCCCAATCTGGTTCGTTGCACGTGGTTCCCAACCCCAATGTCAACCCCAACCCCAACCCCAAACCCAAACCCCAACATCCCCATCCCAACCTCAACCCCGACCCCAACTCCAAACCCGCCAACCCCGACCCCGACCCTGAACCCTGCCCCAATTCGACCCCAACCTCAATACCAATCCCCACCCCAACCCTTACCATAACCGACAACACCCCAACCCCAACCGAGACACAAACTCCCCACACAGAAAGTCACACAAAAAATGGCACACAAGAAAGAGATGCATGAAAAGTGAAGCGTTGGCACAGAAGCGACAGAATCGGAGCATGGAGGGAGTGATGGGCATTGGTTGTAAGGGGGTGAAGTCGTCAGGGGGGAAGGGATGGGGATCAGCACCATTTCTGGTGTGCACCGCAGATGCAACAACTTTCTCTCAGGGTAACAGCAACATCTACTAGAACTAGGATCAACATCTAGCCCTCCAAAACTAAGGTCCACCATATCTTTGTATCTGATGGACGATCAGGTTAGCGGATGAAAAAATTGACGCGTTCAGGTGGTTGATGGCGCGCTAGACGCACCAAACTGCACCGCTCACTATAGCTACCATGCTGCATCCAATGCAGCATGGTGCCTGTAACTTGTGCAACTTGTGCCACCGGAAGGGCTGTAACTTGTGCAGCTTGTGCCACCGGAAGAGCTGGGACAGGAGCAGAGATTGACAAGGCAAATGTCAACTGCTTGAGGGCTAGGATGTTGATCCAGCCCTCCACCAGATTTGCGGTGCACCATATGTTTCCCATCTGATGGACGATCAGGTTATGCGACGATGACATCGACGCGTTCAGGTGGTTGATGGCGCGCTAGAGATTGACAACCAAACTGCTTGGCTTGCTACAAGCACCATGATGCATTGCACGTGCGTTATGTCACGCTGCTATGGGCCATCACTGAAGGGCCATTAGTGTTGGCCAATCATTGTGGCCCATATAGTGGCCCATTTGTGTGGCCCATTTGTGTGGCCCATTTGTATGGCCTGCTGCTACGGCCAACGCTGACGGCCGAGTGCGGAATCCAGCCACTCGTTTCAGTGGCTGTGAGCATGGCACGGGATGAATAAAAGTTCAATTTGTTTTCCAAAGCGTCTTGGAAGGCACAGGTGCCGTGAATGCAAGACCTTGGCGGGCATTCCACAATGCCTTGCACCGTCAGGTGGGCATGACGTACTTCGCTGGAGCCGCCAGTGATGGCTGTCCCCACCACCATTCCTGCCTCGACCCCGTCCATGATGCTCTGCGAGCTCGTTGTGAGCCGTCATGAGTGAGCTGCGTGGTGGTGCATCATGGCGAAGGGTAGGCACACGTGTGTTGGGTATCGGATTAAGACCCGCTCAAACCCGTTGAGGACGCAACTGGAGTGTTTGGCATGCACTTTGCTGCAAGTGTGTAGTTGCGTCACCTTCTGTTGCCCCCGTACCCTACAGAGAGCCTGGTGCAGTCCAACAGACCAAACATGAGTTTGGTAGACAAACCTGTACGGTTTGAGGAGAAACAGTCGAATTTGCGAGACAGTGACAGATCGTCACTCGTCAGCACGTGTGCCGCTGACAAACGAACGGACGATGATCCTAAAGACAAAAGCACAGGAGATATATCTCTACACCTCCTGCTGGAGGTCCACCTCGGTTGTGTGAGAGGAGGTTTTGGGCGTTCGACTAGTAACTGGCGTGTGGAGGGCGTGGAATCTCCAACGGCTCCGATGAAACACAATGTTGGTGAAAGTGACTTTGGCATGCGTTCTTAAAGGCACGATTCTTTAGCGCCATGCAAGAACGAGGTGGAGACCGGTTGCAGCCAGCAACGGGGGTTGCGACGCGAGACCGCCGCAAAGCGGGTGCCCAGCGAACAAGTATCGGAACCCCTAGAATTCCTGGTTGCCGGACCACAATCATGGCCGCTGGCCATGATGGCGGCCCACCACCGTGCCTTGGAGGCACGGTGGCAGGCAAGGGATGAGGGTGCGCCAGGCACTGCCTCCCTCATCCCTGGCCGTTGGCGAGGGATGAGGGTGCGCCACGGGCATGGTCAGCACGAAACTACTTCTCTTGAGCCTCCATGCGTAGCGCAGTCACGTTGGAGGCGGCTCCACTCATCTCTTGTACTCGCCGCACCCTATGTGGACGAAGCGCTTGGTCTCTCAGACAGACCTGGTGTGTAGCGACTCGCCAGTAGCGAGTGCGGTGTCTGAGCTGTTGTACGTGACACGTGGCACACTACAGCATGCCATGAGAAAAGAATGAAAGTGTGAGATTACAAGTTCAACGCCAAGTGAATGAGAATCATGTGTGATGTGAGTTGTTTGTGGGCGAATGGCTCCGTTGTCAAACAGAGATCTATCTTTGCCCGTAAGTCATGCACGGCGCCGCCCTCACTGACCTGCTGCCACGGCGCATGCCACCACCATGAGCACGAACGCGGCCGAAACGCGCTCCACTGCTGCGGCGCGAGCCATCTCTCCAAGTCCAACGCCTTCCACGTTACAGCAGTTCAGGAAAAATCGGTGGACCAAGCAATTCGTCCGCCCTCCAGCTACGTGCTTTGCTTTCTGCTGCTAAGTGGAACCTGCTTACACGGCCGCCCTGCGTTGCGGGTCTCTGGCGGAACGACGAGAGCTCCGGCTGCTCTCCTTCCCACCTGCTGTCAGTCTGTCCGTCTGTGTGGGGAGACGAGGCGCGATTTGTGATAAAGGTGATCAAGCCTCTGCAACCGATCCGCCGACTGAGCGACAGTCGCCAGATGGAGGTGTTGTGCTCAACAGCGTTTGCTCAACAGTGTTGAACGAACACTGACGTTGGGCCGACAGACGATTGGTGGAGAAAGCAGCAGCTGTTTTAAGTGTTCGCCTCGGATCGTGAGTAGACGGTACAGAGACCTCGAGTATGCTTTGGCTGCTTCCAACGGAAAACGATTCTTTTTCCGGCCGACGCCGAGGAGACGCTGTGCGGCTCTGCAGAGCCGAAGCGCACCCGGCATTGATCAACGCTCAGGCTACGAAGAGGTAGACCTGTGCGACAGCGCTGCGACTATGGCCGAGGAGAGACGGGTGGAAACCGACGACACTGCTTCGAGCACAACATGCGCCTCGGCCTTCAGAGAGCTGGCCCAGAACTACCTACGGATGGTTGGTTCTGCATCCACCATGACGGTCGGCCGTCCACAGCTGCCGACAGCCACCGTCGACCGACCGTCCGATCGGACGCCGGCATAAGCATTTAAAACCAACTACAGGAACGAGATGTCAAGAGGTCTGAAACTGGCTGCAAGTTAGATTTGAAAAGAACACCAGCATTCCACAAATGGTGCAATGGAGTTCAAGATGCATTTTGAAACAAATTTGGAAACCGAACCTAGTCACAGGGGTGACAAACGTCATCCGAGGAGTCAGTATATTCAAATAGGAAAAATCATGCATAGAGATCAGATTTTGAAACTCCTTACGCTCAAGGCCATGTTTAAAATTGCTTGCTTCATTTCTCTTGTAAATTGTTATGCTAAGATCTCTTGCTTACTTTCTTCATGTTCAGTGACATCTCCACAGAAAGCATTTTGTTGAACTCAAGTGACTCCAATATCCACGTTTGCTCTCTCAACATTCTTCATACTGTTTGGGTACGTGTGGACTCTATTCACTATGGAAGAGTGGTTATCATTCACTTCCAAATGTATAGTTATTAATGTAAGGTTTTGATCCCAGGCCTCCCATTTCATGCACATAATACCGACCGCATCGAGATTCAAGTCGACCCAAGCCGTGCATCTTGTAGGCCCTTGTATTCAAAACTTCGACTTTTCAGATTTCATGCGATTTGCAAAAGATTGAAAGGGTCGTCCGATTACTGTATACGCATTGTTTAAACTGGTTTATGATCGACATCTCTCCATAAGGTATTATGGGCTTTGGCCCCAAAATCATCCATAAAAATGAACCAAATTGCTTTAAAGGGGTTGCACGCTCTGGTATAGATGCAAGATGAAGCCTTCATCAACCGATTCAATGATGCAAATGTCCATGAAGCATATCGTGAAGCTTTGTTGGTTACTCAAGCAGTCGCATGGGCTCTTGAACGAGCATTTTAGTTCATAAATGAGTGCAAAGCCCCAACAAACATAGAAAAACTAGCAAGAGATCATGGCACTAGCTTATATGGATGCTGTCAGAGTTTGCATGTATGAAGTGGTTTGGCTTCTGGCAGGAAGCTCTGGGATCTTGATTGCTTACAAAGGGATCCCGGTGCTCACCAAGGTAACATGTCCACAAGAGATTAATGAAATCTCTTCATTGATAAGACAAAGTACAAAGTACAAGTACGAGTCAACCGAAACACGGCCATGCACAAAGCACTTAGCTACGTGGCATCCGAGAATGAACAAATCCACGTTACAACTCCAAAGCTATCAATTCAAGGGATATCTGCATAGCAATTGTCATCGAGATAGTCTGGCCTCCAGGTCAAGCCTCCTCCACCCACAATGAAAAGTGAGTGCCAAGGTAATCGGGGTTGTCAGAGCAATCTCCAACGAAGTCATGGCTTCGGCACTTGAGTAGAAACCTCATGGAGTGAGATAATGGTGATGGTTGAGAGGTTAAAGTGAGAGGTTCTTCATGTGATAAGGCTACCATGCAAGAGAGAGAGGGAGAGAGAGAGAGAGAGAGAGAGAGAGAGAGAGAGAGAGAGAGAGAGAGAGAGAGAGAGAGAGAGAGAGAGAATTGCAACCTCCTCCAAGGCTGGCACATAAGTGCCAAGGTTAATAGACATTTGCAGGGATCTCTAAAAATCTCCACTTTAGAGGCTCTCTAGTGCTACGGCGTGATAGGTTAAGAAAATGCAAGGCTTGAAAGGCCTTGCAAATGGTTCACGTTTTGGAAGGCAGAGTACAAATTGGACAACTGGAAGGTGCTGTCCATATGAGAAAAAGTGCTTGACTAGGAACTAAAAGTCGAAGACTGAACTTCACAAAGATTTTGGGGATATGGAGGTCATGGAGATGTTGAGGAATGTCTTGAGAATTACCTTGTATACACATGGCCCTTGCAAGTTGACCATGTTTGAGCATAAAATTCATTGTGAGTGGTGGAAAAACTTAGCTCTTGACTTTGAATGTATGCAGCTTCCTTACAAAGGAGGCTCCCTCTAATTGTATGATGTTAATCAGCAATAAAATCAAACTTTGAGATGCTTCCCAGTGAAAGAAGCTTCATCCATCTTGACGATGACGTTTCTTGATCAAGAGTCTTCCTTACAAAGCTATCCTCCTCCATCGTTCATTTGTTATACATGTTGATGTATATCATAGTTCTCTACCCATTACAAGCTTGAATCTGATCTCTCCCCATGAACAAGTAATTGGAATGCGTGAGACCTCCCGCATGTGGGGGAGGGGGATGACATTGTGATGCTACTATCCATCCTCAGATGGAAGGAAACTAGGCAAGATAAGGTAATCCTACGCTGTGTGATTGTACAATGCTATGTACTGTAGCTCCCCCTACCATTAAAAGAGGGTAGATGCATGCAACAAACTCGTGTGCCTACGTATCGTCCAAGCCCCAATCAATAGATTAACTCTAGGCATCTTTGAAGAAAATTCCCATCCGAGTCGCACACCTCTGATTGAAAAACCGAGTGGTTCATGTTGAACAAGTAATCCAGCATGGTTGTTCCATAGTTGAATAAGCAAGAAACAACCCTGTTTTCCTTTAGTAATCCTACTATGGCTAAAATAAATGTGTAAACTTAATTTCGCCCCATGTTGAGTAACCAATGATAGATTCCATGACATGTTTTAAGCTAGATATATATAAAACATTTTTTTGTAGCAATGTAAACACAAATTAGGGTGAGGGATACACTGCAATTTCTTTTTGCCCAAACTAAGACTTTAGAAGACTTCAAGTGTAAGTCTAAAACATCATTCAGATTGGACTGTAAAATTATCATGTGGGAATACATGTCATGTTGTAACTGTCTCAATAATACATCAAAAGTGAAACATCAAAGAAATCTTGAATTCATCATTTATAGAGAGTAACACGCTTATGAAATGAAGGCGACAAAACACGTGACAGTGAACAAAAGGGATTAGAAAAAATGAGTTGTATGAACAACCAAACCATGAATTCAGTAGTGCTTTGAGCAACTTATAAACAAAATGCCAAAACATTTCACATGAAGCAATGAACAGAGAAAAAAGGTTTGCAATTGTTTATTCCTCCTTAACTCTGATATTTTTCATTATCTAGTCAAAATTCTCTTGAAAATTTCTTACAAGTATGGTTCATGACTAGCGCTCTAGCTACAAGCAATGCTTATGGGTTCAATTGGGTTTTTCAATCCTTACACGCCCCAAGATAAGAAGGCCTAAGGGGGTCCTTTGAAAGAAAGTCGATTGTAATCTCACAAATGAGTTACCATGTGCAAGAAGTTATTGTTTTACCGTGAAGACAAAAACGCAATAAAAGTGCACCATGTCTATGGTAAATGGTGAGAATTCAAAGGACCTTTTGGTGAGGCTCAAATGTGCATTTCAACTAACCCATGATAATCTTGCTAAGGTAAACGTTGTGCATAGAGCACAAAACCATGATGTTCAGTTTTTCTAGCGTATACATAAGATGTGCTCATCTTTGAAAATGTGACAAAGATAACATGCACAAATCACACCATAATACCTGGCCAAAGAGCAATTTACTTTCTCTAGAGGAATGGCAAAAAAAAACGCAGTTTGAAAGAGAAAAAGGACGCATGTTGAACAGAAGTGTAAACGATGTAGAGGACCAATTCAAAAGATAACAATTTTTACCACCTCTAAAAACTTTATAGGCTGTGACGTGTAATGAAATGTCCTTAGGTCTAAAGAGGGAGGACCATCACCTGCAAAATATGAGAAAAATCTATCATGCCCACATAAGCGTTATCCAATGTCAATACAATTATGGATCAAAACAATGGAAAAACCTTGTACCTTCAATTTCCACAACATCATGCTAAAATGCCAATCTAGATGAATTTGTTAATGAATAGTTTTCATGCAAAACATACCAATTGAATCTGGATGTCTCATGGTTATAGGACTTGGTAATGTTTTACCAAAGGTACACGTATATCAAAAGTTTCAAAAAAGAAATACTTAAACATAATTGAAGGCAATCTTGTTGTAAGAGTAAGTTGATGGAAGTCAAAATTTTGGTGGGAAGTTAAAACATCCCATTCGTAGATAGCATGTGAACTTTTTTGAAGCAGTTTAATGCATCCAATCAGCTCTCACATGGACGTTTTCATCAGAATTTGCATAATGGCATGGAAAACGTGCTTAAGATGCCTTCCCCTTTATGTCACTCTTGGAGCTTTTTTTCATCAATGAACCTTATGAAGATTCTAAAAGACTTTGAGTCTTCCTAGGCGCAACAGAGTTTTTTCATTGTACCTCCTCATTTAAATTCCTAGGATATCATTTTGTATCTTGAATCGGTTAATTTGCATGATTTGTTTCAACAATTGATGTTTTTATGGATGAACTTAATTCTTTTACAAGTTTTTACATAATGGATGCATCCGATACACATTCACGGTTTTTTCACTAGATTTTTCCCTTGCATAGCCTCCCTCTTTGCTCACCTCATTCATACTCACAGCCAATTGAGCCACTTGCACGATTGCCAAGTTGTGGCCCACTCACGAGTGGCTGTCCAGTCATCTCAGCGACAACCATCCATCCAACTAGACAGTACGATGTAAGTGGCTGACATATCGCTGGTGTGTGTCTGGCCATCGGCCAACTCTCAGAATAGGAAGGGGTGGTTGTGAGCCATCCCTTGGCTACCGCGTAGTGGGATGGGCAATGCAGCCCTTTTTCTATTCATGCCCAATTATAAAGAATAGTCCTTGAAAATTTCCAACAAGTGAGAGTACAAGATAATGAGTCATCAACACTATTTAGTAAAATTAATGGTTTCAATTCCTCACTTAACATGAAAATGTACACTGCAGCTTGATTTAGGCTATAGCCTTTCCATTTGCAGACCAAGGGCCCTACCCCCTCTAGGCATGAGCATCCACGAGATAACCATGTTAGGCTTCTTCAACCTGTTATGATTGTATTTAATGAATACCACCCTTTAGCTTTCTCATTGAATGTTTTCGCCTACTATGTGATGATCTATGTAACTTTATCTTTTTGGTCTAGTACTTGTTTTACACACACATTTTAAGTATGATTTGGGTCTTTTTTACATATGTCAAGTTCCCCTATCGGTTGATTGAAAAAGGTGTTCCCAATAACACTCGATGAGAGTGTGTGCTCTTGATGCAAAAGGGGGTGAAACACATCTCATTTGCTTTCGTCGGTATGAAAAAGCATTTTTGAATGGAGTTTTCCATGTAAAATTTATGTAGCTTGTATGCTAATGTAAAACATGTCCTTTATCTACATAATTGGTTGTAGTAGCAAATGACATTGTGCTCATGTGATGCTTGGAATGATGGTAAATGTATCGTACCTCTTTTGTAGAAGGGTTTTGGCTCTTGGCGCTTCTAACCACAGGTTTTTGATGTTAAGAAGCACTTTGCTATTGATGTAAAAACAATCTCTGAAAACCTCTCATAGGCACATGCCTTTGTCGTTATTGAGCAGCTTGAAGGTGATTTTATGCCTCTTGTTAGAAGGAGTTCATGTTCTTAGGAAAGGCTTGAGAAGAAGGAACGTTTCCTTTTGTACTCCCACTCTTTATCGAGAAGACGACCACCACTAGATGCCTTCTATTTTTAAGCAAGAACCGTGTGAACTACATTTACTCATTTGATAACTTCTTTTCAACAAAATCTACCAGTGTTAGGATTTTTCCCCACTCCTCTTAGGCAGGGTTCATGTACATGAAAATGATTTGCTCTTAAATTTTATTCATGGAATTTCTCTTTTATTCATTGTTTTGAGGGTGAAACACTATCAATGATTGAGAATCATGGTCAACATGTTTGTTTATGATTTTGGAGAAAGTTAAATGAATTTTCTATCTTGATCGGAGATAATCCTTCATCGGAATCTCTCATACCACACTACACTGTCTCACAAGAGGCAAGCGGTCTCCTCTTTGTTCATGTCACTGCTTTTGGGTATTTGATGTGTTATCATTGTAAGAAGATCAAGAACCACTTATATTACATTAGTGCCACATGTCGTGTCTTAAAGACATGTTGATGACCTCCCATGTAGTCATAGGGATGCAAAGTGTTTAGAGGTGTCATAAACACATATTGTTAAAAACTTTGTAAATCATGAATCCTATATCTGAAGACATGAATCTTTTTTCACGCAATACTTCTAGACATGGACACTCCATCTTGGCTAGAGACATTATTTTGAGAGTGCGTGTTGAGATCTTTATGGTCTTGCATGACCTATAAAGGGTAGTTTGTGGAACTAGGATGTGGTCTTCTCTTGAAGTCTCCAGCATCTGGCATGATGAATTGTTCTCAAAGCTAGAGGATTCCTAAGGCCTCCACAAATCCTTAGTTTTCTTGATTGTGAAAGTCTTGTGTTCAAGAATCCATATTGTATCCCATCCAGATCTTGTTTGTAAATTCATTCTTGTGTATTATCTCTTGAGGTTGTTATTTTAGGTGTGCATGGGGTTCTATTCTTGGAACTCTAGCTTCTAAAAAGGGCATAAAACAACCACCAATCGTAGTGGTTGCCTTGATTTTGACAATGCATGAATTTCTGGATCAATCTCATTGATGAATCTTTGCCAATATTCCAAGATAAACAAAAATCAGCTAAGTAATTCACAACATCATATTTTTTCTTTAAATTGTTTGGATTTTTTGAAAGAAACACCACGGAATATAGTCAATCATGGCCATCACAACTCCCTTCATGAACGTGAGGTAACATGGCCACATGTTGAAAGCATGTAGCATCACGAGGAGACCTTAATCATTGTTCATGCATGGTGTATCCACTACGATGTGCTTCCAGCTCTAAAACATGATAAGTTGACCGTTCTCCATGAGAACAGCTACAAGTCATCACTACCAATGCATCACTCACAGAATTCCACAATTTTAATTGATTAATAAGAGCTTTGACAAGAACTTTGGACAAAAGACATTTGAATTCATGAAAGGCAAAGACATAGTAAAAAATCCATTCGTAATGCACGTCATTTTACGTGAGTGTTGGTAACGAATTGATAAGGTTGGATTAATCTTGAATAAACCATGAAATAAGGTGTACAAAGATGACAAAAGACCAAATATGCTTAAAGTTTTTGGGCGCCACCAATAAAACATGACTTGGAACTCTTCTGGGTCAAAAGATACACGGACGTTGTTGAAGATGTATAAAAGGTATTCAAGCTAATCTTGTGCAAATTTGAACTCGCTCAATTGTGCATGAAACTTATGGTCCTATAGATGTTCTATCTTGTTTCACATTCATCGAGAGAAAACTATGATTTCTACCACTTGAATCAAGAAGAACTAAGCAATTTTCTAGAAGAGCAATCATTTCATCTCTCGATGGAAGATTCCAAAAGCGTTCGTTTGTTTGTAGCACAAAACCCAAAATTCATAATGCCTCATGTGCATCAGAAACATTGTTCTAGGCATACCATGTTTCAAAATAAAAGATTGACGGTAGCCTTGAGAAAAACACAAAGAAGAGAGGAGTTTGTATTACTGGATTTGGTCTAATATCTTCTTAATCTACGGGAAGGGGAATTGATATCTTCATTTTTAGCTTTGTTAGTTCCAAGTTTTCCTTCAACATGTGCACCACAGTTTTTTCAACAAAAAAATATTTGTTCTCCATATGAAAAACTACTTAGTTAGATATATCCTTTTGAAGATTACTCTGTTTCATTTCATTTGGCCTCTTCCCTTTTTGCTAGTGTAAGGACATACATGTGTTTCAAGTGAGGTTTCATTGGTGGCTGCAACAAAATTGTGTTGTCGGTGTTTCAAACGGTCAAGCTTGTGGGTATTAGCATACAACCGAGAATTCTCGCAACATGGGTATGATTTTTTTTCATCTTCATCTACATTTTCATCCAACTTTTGCAATTTTGCTAATCAACAACATTAATGAATGTGTTTTGAAACTCATGGAAAACAAGATTGCATGGCCTTTGAGTCAAGTTCGTGCTAATTTCCTAACTGAAATGAGTTTAAAGAGAGGCTATGGCATTTGAATGTGTAGTGTAGAAGTGCCATGCGGACCAGTCAAAGGAGCCACGTGGCTCAAGCGAGGTCACTTGTGAGTTAGGGTGGTGAGACTAGATGGCTTAATGATCGGAGACCCTCAAGCACTATGGTTTTTGCCTAGTTTGCTGAGGATTCCATCGAATCCCTTACAGTAGTATCAGATCTCCTCGACTTTAATCCCACGTTCGGATAACTAAAGATGCCGAGTTGGTTCTCACTCCTAACGGGGCGGAGTGTAGCCTGGCAATGCCAGGTCGATCGATCAGACGAACCATGTGGCTTGACTGGGGTCACCAGAGAGTATGGGTGGTGAGACGGGAAGGCTTGAGGGTTGGAGACCCTTAAGCACTATGGTTTTGGCCTAGTTGGCGAAGGATTCCTTCGAATTTGTTACAAAAGGTTAAATTGTTTTTATTCAATGTACATCAGAGCCTTGTTTTTGGGAAGCCAAGAATTGCCTTCTATCATGTTGAATGGGTAAAGAAGGTTTATGAAGTGCTTACATCACATTTTGTGCATATCCTTGCATAGAAATCTTTGCTTTAAATGTATTGATCACATGTAGTGAATTGTTTTCAACAAAGACAATTCTGGCACTTGAATTCTTGTGCTTTAGGCCCACTTTCCAACAAAAATCAAAGTTAACCAAAAAGTCATCTCCTATAGTGTTAGCCAAAACATTTGTGAAAGCATTTTTTAGGTTTCCTTTAGTTAAACTTTCGTATTAATACACTTATTTTAGTGAAGAGGTTTGATAAATGGAAGCGTAGATTTTTTGTAAACATCAAAGTGATATAGTTGGCATTACAAATCTCATGATTTGCCTTGTCTCACATGTTGTGGACACGTGTGAATTTGGCTAAAATCTTCTTACTCATAGACAAAACGGAATCAAACCTTTTCATTTAAAGTATAGCTAATGTGAATGAGGTCATCAGATTAAGGGTTTTTTCCAGTATCTGTGTAATTCACAACTCTTATGTAGTGACCGGTATTACCACAACTCGGTATCTTTCATCTTGTATCCTGTCTAGAGATGCATGGTTTAGAGGGTAATGTTAGTCTTCAAGTGAAAAACGAGGTTGAAAAAGTCTTACCTTAAGGGGAAAAAATGAATTTTTCAAAAGGTATTTTTGAATCAAATGTTGAATAGTATACGCCACATACAATCCAGTTTTTCCCGTGGTTGATATTCACCACTTGCAATCATGGGTTAGGAAATCCTACACCATAAAGGTTTCTATTTCAATGGTTGGACCCATTTTTGTGGCCAAATTCCCGCTCTCGTAAAGCCCATGGACATGTTAAGACCTTCCTTTGTACACACCTTCGACCATCCTCCTTTGTATTACTTTGCGTTCTCCAAAGACACTTTGTTTTTTGTTGTCATGGAACACCTTCCAAATCGTCCAAGCTTGGCCAATTGTCATGGTGCTCTTGTTCTTGAACTTTTGGGTGGCGAGACCATCACTTACGTACTCTAGCAAAAAGCACTCCAAGTACTTTGAGATCTTAGTCTCATCGGTCTGCTGAAGCTTTTTGTTTCCTTCACACGCCCGATGAACTTGTCAAACGAGGCATTGATAAAGCTACTTAGCTTCTTATAGTGTTGGATCTCATGGAAGGCACGTAGCGTAACCTTTCATTGGATGCTATTCTTGTGCATGAATCGAGCAGAAACTCCCCATGTCATGGGTTGCCATGGTGTGGGTGTGGTGCACCCACTCGTTGAACATGTATGTGAAGAGCATACTCTTGAAATTGCATTATAGAAAGGTCATCTAACCTATCAAAAATGGTCATTTAAACATGTAGAATGTGCTCTGTGCGATTTAGCCAAACGTTGAACTTAACACCTATTAAAAAATATCTCTATACCATAGAGGAAATAATAGCTCATGAATGGCCCTCATGTTGAGGATGCACATTTATCATTCCTTTCAAGCATTATCTACGTGATGGTAGTTCTGATTTTGGTTCGATTTGTCTCCAGTGGTTCACGTCTTTTGTTACTGGAAAATCTGAGATTGAGCTTGTGCCTTCTGGCCGCAGCACGCTAAATGAGCAAGAGTTTCAAGACAGTGAGTTTTACAATGAGAATCATGCATTTTTTGAATTTGGGTCTTGTACATCAACATAACCTAAAAGTTTTCATGGATGGTCATGAGCTTCGTAATGCACCAAAACTTACAAATATGTGCAAGGGTAGCCAAAGCTATGCTTGTCAAAGCGTAGATCTTACCCACCATAAATCACCTAACACCTTCATGGTGCGCACACATAGTTGCATGTCTTTTTACGTGTGAAGCGCCCTTTGCAAGGCAAAATCCCTTTCCACGTGATGGAAACATCCTTTGCATTATTTCTACAAACCTTGGCCATTTATTGGTTGAGTTTGACGATGGGGTGCGACAGGGTTTGAAACATGTTCGTGGACCTACTACAAGAATCATGGCTGTCCTTGAATAACAAAATGTTGTATTGAGTTCAAGACGCCAAGCCATGATTTCGGCCAAGTCCATTGGTAACAATTTGCACTATTGGATGGGGTGGATATTATCCACCAAACGCCCCAGCAGTCTTTTGGAGATGTATCACCCAATGGACATTTGTTACTTGGTTTGATCCAGTTCTCACTGGAAGTCAAGTCACAGCTAGTTCCTAGAGCCAACTCACACACCAAAACTTTGGAAGCTCATATCTCCCTCATTTCGTTTCGAATTCCGGTGAAACAACTTTCATCGGATTCAAGTACTTGTCAACTTTCAAGGGAAATCCTCTTGTTTAAGATAACATCATCACTTAAGTTGCTAGATCCAAATAACAGCATTTGACTCCCTTGAGCGGCTTGTTGGCGAGTCCCTTTGATGCACTTTGACAAGCAAAAGGGCAAAATTTAAGATTATCAAAACTACATTTAGAATCAACACTTATGACCTATTAGGAATTTTTCAAACACCTGGGGCACGCTCGCTAACACCTTGTAAAGATCTTCGTATCCATGATTATTCTTTGAAGGATAAGAGGCTTTACTTGGCAATAGCTGTGGAGATCCATGATGTCCTTCCAATATGGGCGATTTTGTTTGCAAAACATAGATTCAAAAATGTTTTTGTAGCGTTCGGAACATCCTCGAAGGCCTTGCGTTGTCTATGCACCTTTTACCTAGTGATGGTCAATATGATGCGCATCCTTTCCTCATAGGAATTGTATCTTCCAAAGGGCTTGCCATAAGTGGCGATGCTTTAATTGGCGTGGGACAACACGTTCTGTTCCACAACATAGCTAGGGTGGTTTGTCCCCACTCTTTTGAATAGTTTTGCACCTCCATCATCGTTGTTGTTCTTAAGTGGCTTTCTTGCTTTGGTAGCCAACTTAGCGAGTCTCTTGTAGTCATAAAAACTGCCTTTGTGGAGGAATTCTCCGGTTTTTTCTTGTAGGAACTTCTCGTGTGAGTGTTTTCCATGCCCTTCCCACTAGTGGTAGCCTTGTTGGTGTTGGTAACATGTCAACCACTGGTAGCCTCATTTTTTCCGGTAAACTTAAGCGCCCAACATGTGTCTTGTCCCACTTAAGCGATTTGATTATGTTTTTCCGCATGATGATGGCGATTAACGTGGCCCTTGTTGCCTTCGCCATTGTTTACTTTGTGCTCTCAAACGTGGTCCATGCCCATATGGCCCTCCTTTAGTGCACCCGCCATTGTGTGGGAGTGGGCCACGTTTACGATGACGTATTTATTAAGTATTGTTTTTGCTACAATATGGTTTTTGGTGTTAATGAGCTTAGTGATTTCCTAATGCAAGACGGTCACCTTTTGTTTGGCAACTTTGTTCACAATTGCGACTCCTATAGTTTGGAGTTCATTAAAGGTTTGGATGAGGCCTACACCACCTTGGCATTACTTGTCGTGAATGGTTTGGTACTTGCCATTCCGTCGTTTTCAGACATAGCACGTGAAGTGTATTGTGAGGATCCCTGTATAACTTTGAAGAGACGTCTCTGTACATAATTCACTTTCCCTCACAATCGATGAGACAAGTACAAAACTCACTTATGTTTTCCTCAGCTGCCATGATTGGCACATTCATATGGTTGAGTAATATAACTGATCTAGGTAGCTATGCTTGGGACAATCATATGGAGCCTATGAGATGACCTATGGTAGTAAAGAACAATCAAAATCTAGGAAAATCAAAACGTTACCTGAAAACATGTGAAAAGTATTGTCACACAAAATTGGTAGAAGAGGAGGAAAGAGTTATTGAGACTCTGCATATCATTGTTCCATGCATTTCGGTTGTTGTGCTGCCATCCTTGACCTCCTCCTTAAGTTCTTTGACGCCTCTTGTGTCTTTCATCGATGTCTCTCTTGAGTAAAAATCAGTGGGGAAGCTGACCAAAATGTTCAAGACATCACTCTCCTTTTTTAGAAATACTGATACCCTAATTTTTGGTTGAACAAGGCAAGAGGGAGTCTTAAGAAAATTGTGGTGTTGAAATACCAGGTGTTGTCTGGTTGTGGAATTTATGCACAGCTACCGTTGGTAGATTGTTGACCTTTACACAAACTCTCTTTATCTGATGAGATTCCCCTTTTCCTTGTCTGGAATTCGTAAAGCGGCCGACAGACGGCCGACGGACGGCCGACAAACGCCCGACGGTGGAGGGCCGACCGCCGATGGTGGCGTGGTTGGCGCACAACCTCCCAACCTCCCTCTCGTAGCGCCAGTTCCCCCTACGCCGGAGCGCATTTGTGCTCGAGGCGCGCTCGTCTGTTCGTTTGGTCTCTCACCGTCGTTCGCTCTCCCTTGCCGTCGGTCGCCGAGACGCGTTCATCGATGTGCGGTGGAGGTCGGTTCTCCCGTAGCGACACCATGGCCAGAGAAGAAACAGGCTTTTTCCGGCGTCTGTGACCGAAACATCCCCGCGCTCTGTGCCGGTGACCGACGATCAGGTGCAACGCCTTCAAACTGCTGCTTCGTTCTCCACCACCCCTTCGTCAGTCGGTCCAACGTCTGTGTTAAGCACACCTTTCCAATCCGAAAAACTGTGGCTCAGTCGGCAGATCGGTAGCAGAGGCGTGATCGTCTTCGTCGCACGCACATCTCGCCTCGTCTCCGCACACAGACGGAAAACACTGACAGCGGGTGGGGAAGTAGCCAACCGCAGCTCTCCCGTCCTTCCAGCGGAGCTCTCCCGTCCTTCCGACGGAGCTCTCCCGTCCTTCCGACGGAGCTCTCCCGTCCTTCCGACGGAGCTCTCCCGTCCTTCGGACGGAGCTCTCGTCCTTCCGGCGGAGGGATTGTCGCAACTCAGGCCGGCCGTGTGAGGTCGCACTTGGCAGCTGAAAGCGAAGCGTGAAGGTGGAGGACGGACGAAGCGCCTGGTCTACCGCCTCAGCCAAAAGCGCTGTGACGGTGAGGGCGTTGGAATCGGAGAGATGGCTCGCGCACGAATGGAGCGCGTTTCGGCCGCGTTCGTGCTTATAGTGGTGGTGGCATGCGCCGTGCCAGCAGGTCAGTGTGGGCCGAGCCTTTTGTGACGGAACGTCACTGACAGAATCTGCCAGTGCCGTTCCATCGGTGTCCGTGTCAGTGACAGTGTCATGGACAGTGTTTTAACAGCTACTTTTCTTCGTCACCCTGTGTGCGTGCGTGCGTGTGTGTGTGTGTGTGTGTGTGTGTGTGTGTGTGTGTGTGTGT
>SZWC01035335.1:5934-17162 GCA_023375785.1 Penium margaritaceum | reverse complement strand
CGCACCACTCCGCAACCAGTTCGCACCACTCCGCAACCAGTTCGTACCACTCCGCAACCAGTTCGCACCACTCTGCAACCAGTTTGCACCACTCCGCAACCAGTTCACACCACTCCATGACCAGTTCGCACCACTCCTCAACCAGTTTGCACCACACCGTAACCAGTTCGCACCACTCCGCAACCAGTTTGCACCTCTCCGCGACCAGTTCGCAGCACTCCACAACCAGTTCAGACCGCTCCACAACCAGTTCACACCACTCCGCAACCAGTTGGAACCACTTTCCAACCAGTTTGCACCACTCCGCAACCAGTTTGTACCACTCCGCAACCAGTGCGCACCACTCCGCAACCAGTGCGTACCACTCCGCAACCAGTTTGTAACACTCCGCAACCAGTTTGCACCACTCCGCAACCAGTTCACACCACTCCGCAACCAGTTCGCACCACACTGTAGCCTGTTCGCACCACTCTGCAACCAGTTTGCACCACTCCGCAACCAGTTCGGACCACTCCGCAACCAGTTTGCACCACTCCGCGACCAGTTTGTACCACTCCGCAACCAGTGCGCACCACTCCGCAACCAATGCGTACCACTCCGCAACCAGTTCGTACCACTCCGCAACCCGTTTGCACCACTCCGCAACCAGTTCGGACCACTCCGCAACCAGTTTGCACCACTCCGCGACCAGTTTGTACCACTCCGCAACCAGTGCGCACCACTCCGCAACCAATGCGTACCACTCCGCAACCAGTTCGTACCACTCCGCAACCCGTTTGCACCACTCCGCAACCAGTTCGGACCACTCCGCAACCAGTTTGCACCACTCCGCGACCAGTTTGTACCACTCCGCAACCAGTGCGCACCACTCCGCAACCAATGCGTACCACTCCGCAACCAGTTCGTACCACTCCGCAACCCGTTTGCACCACTCCGCAACCAGTTCGGACCACTCCGCAACCAGTTTGCACCACTCCGCGACCAGTTTGTACCACTCCGCAACCAGTGCGCACCACTCCGCAACCAATGCGTACCACTCCGCAACCAGTTCGTACCACTCCGCAACCCGTTTGCACCACTCCGCAACCAGTTCGGACCACTCCGCAACCAGTTTGCACCACTCCGCGACCAGTTTGTACCACTCCGCAACCAGTGCGCACCACTCCGCAACCAATGCGTACCACTCCGCAACCAGTTCGTACCACTCCGCAACCCGTTTGCACCACTCCGCAACCAGTTCGGACCACTCCGCAACCAGTTTGCACCACTCCGCGACCAGTTTGTACCACTCCGCAACCAGTGCGCACCACTCCGCAACCAATGCGTACCACTCCGCAACCAGTTCGTACCACTCCGCAACCCGTTTGCACCACTCCGCAACCAGTTCGGACCACTCCGCAACCAGTTTGCACCACTCCGCGACCAGTTTGTACCACTCCGCAACCAGTGCGCACCACTCCGCAACCAATGCGTACCACTCCGCAACCAGTTCGTACCACTCCGCAACCCGTTTGCACCACTCCGCAACCAGTTCGGACCACTCCGCAACCAGTTTGCACCACTCCGCGACCAGTTTGTACCACTCCGCAACCAGTGCGCACCACTCCGCAACCAATGCGTACCACTCCGCAACCAGTTCGTACCACTCCGCAACCCGTTTGCACCACTCCGCAACCAGTTCGGACCACTCCGCAACCAGTTTGCACCACTCCGCGACCAGTTTGTACCACTCCGCAACCAGTGCGCACCACTCCGCAACCAATGCGTACCACTCCGCAACCAGTTCGTACCACTCCGCAACCCGTTTGCACCACTCCGCAACCAGTTCGGACCACTCCGCAACCAGTTTGCACCACTCCGCGACCAGTTTGTACCACTCCGCAACCAGTGCGCACCACTCCGCAACCAATGCGTACCACTCCGCAACCAGTTCGTACCACTCCGCAACCCGTTTGCACCACTCCGCAACCAGTTCGGACCACTCCGCAACCAGTTTGCACCACTCCGCGACCAGTTTGTACCACTCCGCAACCAGTGCGCACCACTCCGCAACCAATGCGTACCACTCCGCAACCAGTTCGTACCACTCCGCAACCCGTTTGCACCACTCCGCAACCAGTTCGGACCACTCCGCAACCAGTTTGCACCACTCCGCGACCAGTTTGTACCACTCCGCAACCAGTGCGCACCACTCCGCAACCAATGCGTACCACTCCGCAACCAGTTCGTACCACTCCGCAACCCGTTTGCACCACTCCGCAACCAGTTCGGACCACTCCGCAACCAGTTTGCACCACTCCGCGACCAGTTTGTACCACTCCGCAACCAGTGCGCACCACTCCGCAACCAATGCGTACCACTCCGCAACCAGTTCGTACCACTCCGCAATCAGTTCACACTACTCCGCAACCCGTTCGCACCACTCCGCAACCAGTTGGAACCACTTTACAACCAGTTTGCACCACTCCGCAACCAGTTTGTACCACTCCGCAACCAGTGCGCACCACTCCGCAACCAATGCGTACCACTCCGCAACCAGTTCGTAACACTCCGCAACCCGTTTGCACCACTCCGCAACCAGTTCACACCACTCCGCAACCAGTTCGCACCACTCTGTAGCCAGTTCGCACCACTCTGCAACCAGCTCGCTCCACTCCGTTACCAGTTCGCACCACTCCATAACCAGTTTGCACCACTCCGGAACCAGTTCGCACCACTCCGCAACCAGTTCGCACCACTCCGCAGCCAGTTCGCACCAGTCCGCAACCAGTTCGCACCACTTCACAACCAGTTCGCACAACTCCGCAACCAGTTCGCATCACTCCGCAACCAGTTTGCACCACTGCGCAACCAGTTCGCACCACTCCGCAGCCAGTTCGCACCACTCCGCGACCAGTTTGCACCACTCCGCAACCAATTCGCACCACTCCGCAACCAGTTTGCGCCACTCCGCAACCCGTTCGCACCACTCCGCAGCCAGTTCGCACCACTCCGCGACCAGTTTGCACCACTCCGCAACCAATTCGCACCACTCCGCAACCAGTTTGCGCCACTCCGCAACCCGTTCGCACCACTCCGCAGCCAGTTCGCACCACTCCGCGACCAGTTTGCACCACTCCGCAACCAATTCGCACCACTCCGCAACCAGTTTGCGCCACTCCGCAACCCGTTCGCACCACTCCGCAGCCAGTTCGCACCACTCCGCGACCAGTTTGCACCACTCCGCAACCAATTCGCACCACTCCGCAACCAGTTTGCGCCACTCCGCAACCCGTTCGCACCACTCCGCAGCCAGTTCGCACCACTCCGCGACCAGTTTGCACCACTCCGCAACCAATTCGCACCACTCCGCAACCAGTTTGCGCCACTCCGCAACCCGTTCGCACCACTCCGCAGCCAGTTCGCACCACTCCGCGACCAGTTTGCACCACTCCGCAACCAATTCGCACCACTCCGCAACCAGTTTGCGCCACTCCGCAACCCGTTCGCACCACTCCGCAGCCAGTTCGCACCACTCCGCGACCAGTTTGCACCACTCCGCAACCAATTCGCACCACTCCGCAACCAGTTTGCGCCACTCCGCAACCCGTTCGCACCACTCCGCAGCCAGTTCGCACCACTCCGCGACCAGTTTGCACCACTCCGCAACCAATTCGCACCACTCCGCAACCAGTTTGCGCCACTCCGCAACCCGTTCGCACCACTCCGCAGCCAGTTCGCACCACTCCGCGACCAGTTTGCACCACTCCGCAACCAATTCGCACCACTCCGCAACCAGTTTGCGCCACTCCGCAACCCGTTCGCACCACTCCGCAGCCAGTTCGCACCACTCCGCGACCAGTTTGCACCACTCCGCAACCAATTCGCACCACTCCGCAACCAGTTTGCGCCACTCCGCAACCCGTTCGCACCACTCCGCAGCCAGTTCGCACCACTCCGCGACCAGTTTGCACCACTCCGCAACCAATTCGCACCACTCCGCAACCAGTTTGCGCCACTCCGCAACCCGTTCGCACCACTCCGCAGCCAGTTCGCACCACTCCGCGACCAGTTTGCACCACTCCGCAACCAATTCGCACCACTCCGCAACCAGTTTGCGCCACTCCGCAACCCGTTCGCACCACTCCGCAGCCAGTTCGCACCACTCCGCGACCAGTTTGCACCACTCCGCAACCAATTCGCACCACTCCGCAACCAGTTTGCGCCACTCCGCAACCCGTTCGCACCACTCCGCAGCCAGTTCGCACCACTCCGCGACCAGTTTGCACCACTCCGCAACCAATTCGCACCACTCCGCAACCAGTTTGCGCCACTCCGCAACCCGTTCGCACCACTCCGCAGCCAGTTCGCACCACTCCGCGACCAGTTTGCACCACTCCGCAACCAATTCGCACCACTCCGCAACCAGTTTGCGCCACTCCGCAACCCGTTCGCACCACTCCGCAGCCAGTTCGCACCACTCCGCGACCAGTTTGCACCACTCCGCAACCAATTCGCACCACTCCGCAACCAGTTTGCGCCACTCCGCAACCCGTTCGCACCACTCCGCAGCCAGTTCGCACCACTCCGCGACCAGTTTGCACCACTCCGCAACCAATTCGCACCACTCCGCAACCAGTTTGCGCCACTCCGCAACCCGTTCGCACCACTCCGCAGCCAGTTCGCACCACTCCGCGACCAGTTTGCACCACTCCGCAACCAATTCGCACCACTCCGCAACCAGTTTGCGCCACTCCGCAACCCGTTCGCACCACTCCGCAGCCAGTTCGCACCACTCCGCGACCAGTTTGCACCACTCCGCAACCAATTCGCACCACTCCGCAACCAGTTTGCGCCACTCCGCAACCCGTTCGCACCACTCCGCAGCCAGTTCGCACCACTCCGCGACCAGTTTGCACCACTCCGCAACCAATTCGCACCACTCCGCAACCAGTTTGCGCCACTCCGCAACCCGTTCGCACCACTCCGCAGCCAGTTCGCACCACTCCGCGACCAGTTTGCACCACTCCGCAACCAATTCGCACCACTCCGCAACCAGTTTGCGCCACTCCGCAACCCGTTCGCACCACTCCGCAGCCAGTTCGCACCACTCCGCGACCAGTTTGCACCACTCCGCAACCAATTCGCACCACTCCGCAACCAGTTTGCGCCACTCCGCAACCCGTTCGCACCACTCCGCAGCCAGTTCGCACCACTCCGCGACCAGTTTGCACCACTCCGCAACCAATTCGCACCACTCCGCAACCAGTTTGCGCCACTCCGCAACCCGTTCGCACCACTCCGCAGCCAGTTCGCACCACTCCGCGACCAGTTTGCACCACTCCGCAACCAATTCGCACCACTCCGCAACCAGTTTGCGCCACTCCGCAACCCGTTCGCACCACTCCGCAGCCAGTTCGCACCACTCCGCGACCAGTTTGCACCACTCCGCAACCAATTCGCACCACTCCGCAACCAGTTTGCGCCACTCCGCAACCCGTTCGCACCACTCCGCAGCCAGTTCGCACCACTCCGCGACCAGTTTGCACCACTCCGCAACCAATTCGCACCACTCCGCAACCAGTTTGCGCCACTCCGCAACCCGTTCGCACCACTCCGCAGCCAGTTCGCACCACTCCGCGACCAGTTTGCACCACTCCGCAACCAATTCGCACCACTCCGCAACCAGTTTGCGCCACTCCGCAACCCGTTCGCACCACTCCGCAGCCAGTTCGCACCACTCCGCGACCAGTTTGCACCACTCCGCAACCAATTCGCACCACTCCGCAACCAGTTTGCGCCACTCCGCAACCCGTTCGCACCACTCCGCAGCCAGTTCGCACCACTCCGCGACCAGTTTGCACCACTCCGCAACCAATTCGCACCACTCCGCAACCAGTTTGCGCCACTCCGCAACCCGTTCGCACCACTCCGCAGCCAGTTCGCACCACTCCGCGACCAGTTTGCACCACTCCGCAACCAATTCGCACCACTCCGCAACCAGTTTGCGCCACTCCGCAACCCGTTCGCACCACTCCGCAGCCAGTTCGCACCACTCCGCGACCAGTTTGCACCACTCCGCAACCAATTCGCACCACTCCGCAACCAGTTTGCGCCACTCCGCAACCCGTTCGCACCACTCCGCAGCCAGTTCGCACCACTCCGCGACCAGTTTGCACCACTCCGCAACCAATTCGCACCACTCCGCAACCAGTTTGCGCCACTCCGCAACCCGTTCGCACCACTCCGCAGCCAGTTCGCACCACTCCGCGACCAGTTTGCACCACTCCGCAACCAATTCGCACCACTCCGCAACCAGTTTGCGCCACTCCGCAACCCGTTCGCACCACTCCGCAGCCAGTTCGCACCACTCCGCGACCAGTTTGCACCACTCCGCAACCAATTCGCACCACTCCGCAACCAGTTTGCGCCACTCCGCAACCCGTTCGCACCACTCCGCAGCCAGTTCGCACCACTCCGCGACCAGTTTGCACCACTCCGCAACCAATTCGCACCACTCCGCAACCAGTTTGCGCCACTCCGCAACCCGTTCGCACCACTCCGCAGCCAGTTCGCACCACTCCGCGACCAGTTTGCACCACTCCGCAACCAATTCGCACCACTCCGCAACCAGTTTGCGCCACTCCGCAACCCGTTCGCACCACTCCGCAGCCAGTTCGCACCACTCCGCGACCAGTTTGCACCACTCCGCAACCAATTCGCACCACTCCGCAACCAGTTTGCGCCACTCCGCAACCCGTTCGCACCACTCCGCAGCCAGTTCGCACCACTCCGCGACCAGTTTGCACCACTCCGCAACCAATTCGCACCACTCCGCAACCAGTTTGCGCCACTCCGCAACCCGTTCGCACCACTCCGCAGCCAGTTCGCACCACTCCGCGACCAGTTTGCACCACTCCGCAACCAATTCGCACCACTCCGCAACCAGTTTGCGCCACTCCGCAACCCGTTCGCACCACTCCGCAGCCAGTTCGCACCACTCCGCGACCAGTTTGCACCACTCCGCAACCAATTCGCACCACTCCGCAACCAGTTTGCGCCACTCCGCAACCCGTTCGCACCACTCCGCAGCCAGTTCGCACCACTCCGGAACCAGTTTGTACCACTCCGCAACCAGTTCGCACCACTCCGCAACCAGTTCGCACCACTCCGCAACCAGTGCGCACCACACCGCAACCGGTTCGCCCCACTCCGCAACCGGTTCGCACCACTCCGCAACCAGTTCGCACCACTCCGCAACCAGTTCTGTCGGAATCTGTACCAAGAGTCACACGGCTCAACCAGGGTTGTCCTGGTGTAACTCAACTCTCCCTGATACGGCCATCCCACCGGAAAAGGAAAAGCCAGACGGATCCCGGTTCACTTCCTGCGCCCTGCTAACCGAACGGTTCGGAAAGCTCAACCTATCAGAGTCCTCTGGCCTGACCATCCAGCCGTCCGAACACACCACGTCCAACGCCAACGGACCTCCGACACCACGTATCGTCCAGCAAGAGCAGCCGACAGCAGCCCTGCTGCCTGGACTATTTCCCATGGCAACATCCGTGGATCGGCAGAAGGAGCACGTTCTCCGCCTAACATGGAAGGACTCCCAAGCACACAAGACAAAGTGGAACCGCACCGCTTCCTCGTACCGCGCAGACACAGCAGCTGCAGCAAGAGCACAATGGCGGCTCCGGCTTCATGTCTCACACCGTCCACCTTGATGGGTGTAGACACCTGTAATCTAGTTCCTAGACTAGTACTAATAGTAGTAGGACCCATGTACTCTCTTGCCTCAGTTATTCATTCCTCAATCATTGCCTCTTCAATATCCTTCATCGATTGCCTCCACTCAATTGCCGCTTCCCGCTCCGTTGCCTTCATCACACTAATCAGTGACTCCGCTCAAGTCATCCATCAGTTCCAAGTTGTTGCTTAATCAAAACCTGCGCTTCACACCCCTTGGAGCCTCCATACTCCAAGGAACCCGAACCGCAGTACCCGCCATCAACGCGCTCCGGCTGTCAGCCTCGCTTCCTCACTATCAGTGACTCTCTTGATTACTCATGATCAGCGCTTCGTCGCTCACGCTCCTTGCGCTGTTCTCCACTGTCGGTATACTTCTGGTGCTGCTGTGACGTCATCCTCCGTCAGCCTTCTGCTCCTTCCTGGCTGCTTCCTCACCACCTGCTTCCCTGCGTATCCCAGTGGCCTCATTTTCCTGACATGGTATCAGAGCAGAGCAAAAGATTATGAGCAACATCGCCTTCTCCATCCCCCGCCTTCATATCCAGACGCCAGAACCGCCCCATCAAGCCGCACTGTCGCACTACGCCAGTCTCACCGCCTTCGCTTGTTTCCTCTGCGTTGTGCAAAGCTGAGGAGCTGTGTATGGGCACAGCCTCCAAAGCTCTGCAGCCGACGCTCTCTCTCTATCGCAGCAGCAGCAGCCGTTTCCTCAATAGCAGCAACTTCTCTTTTTCACAGCAGCCATCAGCAGCAGCGCCGCGCCATCACTGCTCGAGCCGCATCATCAATCATCAAAATTATCCACACTGCCATCGCCGCCTTCCTCTCCGTTCTGCAAAGCTAAGGAACTGTGTATGGGCACAGTCTCCAAAGTGTTGCAGCTTATGATCTATTCACCCTTCTGCAGCAGCAACCGCCATCACAACAGAAGCCGTTGTCACCGGCCATCAACAACACCAGTCACCTCCGCAGCAGCGCCAAGCAGTAGCAGCATCTCGCACAACAACACCAGCTCCTCTGGTCCTGCAAACTTCCCTCACCTCTCAGACGCTGCCTCAAACCGCCTTCCGCAGCGGTAATGTCACAAATCAACATCTGCCATCCTTCATCATGAGATTCTCTCAAGACACAGAGGAGGCGCTTGGATGCCTCCTCTTTGGACTCGCAGCCCTCATTGGGTACATCCCTCGCCTCAACAATAGTCTCACTCTCGAACTCATCTGCTCCAGCATCATTGCAGTTTTCCTGGTCGTCGGATTTCTCCTCGTACCCCTGCCCAAACAAGCAACTACCAGGAAGATTCGATCATCTACGTTGTCCAGTCAAATCCCTTCTGCATCTGTGACACCAGCTTCCTCTCATGAAACCCCCTCCCTTGCAGCAGTTGCACCTCCTCCTGCAGATCACACCACCAACATTACAACCCCCGAATGCGCTCCTTCAGAAGACCTTCCTCCCTTTCAGGATGATTACCTGGACTATTACTATGATGACTACCTCCAGTCTGACAAACCATTCCCCTCACCTCAAGATGTCTCCTCAACTGAAGATCCTGATCCTACCGACACTATGGGTCTTCTTCTCTTCGCCCACACTCCAATCTTCTCCCATGAAGAGCTGAACGAGTTCATGCTTCGCAACTATGGCACCTCCATCACTCAGCTGTCAGAGACTTCCTCTGATGTCACGCCTCTAACATCGCATATCAAGCTTCCCACCGATAACACTGCACCACACTCACTGTGCCTACCTTATGTCATCAACACAACAGATCGTTACATCCCGCCTCCAAAGCGAGCACAGTTGAGCAATGAAACCACAACCCTGACATCAGCAAACTCCTCCATCATCTCCAACTTCGAAGTCAAGTGTGAGAAGTATGCACCCTCCAAAGCTCTCACTTCACTGCCAGCTAACAAACCGCCCTCTTCACCTGCACCCACTCTGTCAAGCTCTTCCACTTCCCCAGCAGATGTGACTGCACTACCACCTGCCCCTGCAGTTCCTCCCGGTTTCTCTCAGCCAGCATCTCCCCTTCCAACACCACAGGTCGACACTTTTCACCCAAACATTTGCATCGCTTCTCCTCCCTCAGTAAACTTGTTGTGCAGTTGTCAGACAACTCCTCGTCTGCCTGCAAACGCCCTTGAGGATCTGGCAGCTGAAATTTCTGCGATCTCACCAGTACCATCACCAAGTCATCCGCCATCTATGGGATCCCCAAGTGCAACCTCTCCCATGTCTCAGTCTGAGTCCCTCTGGTCATCACCCCTCAACCCTCATGACATCCAACTCTCCGCATTTATGGCATGCCTGCTGCCAGAACCAACCTCTCAGCCAACATCACTTGAGTCCTTTCTCCTTCCTCCGGCCCTCCGAAGCATCACACCTCCACCACAACGCTCACCCCTCTGGAACCCTATCACCTCTACCCAACTACTGCCACTGTGTTACCAGCCTCCCTGTGAGCTCACCTCCTACTTGCCCGAACAGTCGTCAAAAGCATGGATGCAGGACTCCATCACTCCAGCTGCTTCTCTTCCTCATCTACAGTCTCCCCAAGTTGTGCAAATTGCTGCCACCCAATCTCCTCATCCTCCCTGGGCTGCTGAAAAGCAACTAGGGTCACCTCTTAGCTTCTTTCTTGCAAGCCGTGTGCTCTTGAAGGGGGCTGTCGGAATCTGTACCAAGAGTCACACGGCTCAACCAGGATAGTCCTGGTGTAACCCAACTCTCCCTGATACGGCCATCCCACCGGAAAAGGAAAAGCCAGACGGATCCCGGTTCACTTCCCGCGCCCTGCTAACCGAACGGTTCTGAAAGCTCAACCTATCAGAGTCCTCTGGCCTGACCATCCAGCCGTCCGAACACACCACGTCCAACGCCAACGGACCTCCGACACCACGTATCGTCCAGCAAGAGCAGCCGACAGCAGCCCTGCTGCCTGGAATATTTCCCGTGGCAACATCCGTGGATCGGCAGAAGGAGCACATTCTCCGCCTAACATGGAAGGACTCCCAAGCACACAAGACAAAGTGGAACCGCACCGCTTCCTCGTACCGCGCAGACACAGCAGCTGTAGCAACAGCACAATGGCGGCTCCGGCTTCATGTCTCACACCGTCCACCTTGATGGGTGTAGACACCTGTAATCTAGTTCCTAGACTAGTACTAATAGTAGTAGGACCCATGTACTCTCTTGGCTCAGTTATTCATTCCTCAATCATTGCCTCTTCAATATCCTTCATCGATTGCCTCCACTCAATTGCCGCTTCCCGCTCCGTTGCCTTCATCACACTAATCAGTGACTCCGCTCAAGTCATCCATCAGTTCCAAGCTGTTGCTTAATGAATACCTACGCTTCACACCCCTTGGAGCATCCATCCTCCAAGGAACCCGAACCGCAGTACCCGCCATCAACGCGCTCCGGCTATCAGCCTCGCTTCCTCACTATCAGTGACTCTCTTGATTACTCATGATCAGCGCTTCGTCGCTCAC
>SZWC01035332.1:1548-17166 GCA_023375785.1 Penium margaritaceum | reverse complement strand
TATCTATATCTATATCTATATCTATATCTATATCTATATCTATATCTATATCTATATCTATATCTATATCTATATCTATATCTATATCTATGTATATATATATATCTATATCTATATCTATATCTATTCTCACCATTGCCGTAGTTGAAGTATACATGGTTTAGCAATTTCACGTATATAACGCCTTTCTACATGGAGATATGAACATTGTCTTTTACATGAAGAAGCTAATAGGTTATGAAGTTGGAAGGAATTGAGTGTGTATGCTTGTCAAGAGCTTGTACGAATTGAAGCAAAGATACTTTCTTTGAAACTGAAATGTGCAAAGTCCCTTGAGTCATTAAACTCTTATCCATGAGCCTAAAATGACTGCTTGTTTTTACATCATCAGGAAGAGGACAAGCGTGTGGACTGCTAAGTCTTTGTATTTGTCAAAGATATCCTGATAATGTTCCATCGGAAGACTTCATCCATGCAGAATCTTGTGCACTGTCACAAGAGGTTAATGTGACCTTGATGCCAAGCTTTGATTACTACACCATCATGAGCATCGAACGCAAAAGCTCAAAACACATGCTTTAGCTGACTCAACAGTCTAACGCATTCAATTTTTTTTGGATGACTCAATATTTGTGATCTTCACCTTTAAACTCCCTTAAAGTAACAGCACTTGATCCATCAAGGACCAAGGAGAAGAATTGAGACATGCTATTGGAGAACATTTGGTTGTGTCGTGCACGGTGCAACTTGCACGTGACCAAACCTACAGTTTGTGCTATGGAACTTGGGGTGTGAGAATGCGATGTGGAGTGAAAGGGCTTGCAAGGTGTTTTACCATGCACATAGCTAGTTCTAGGCAATGATTCATACAACGTTGGTCTTCATCTTGTCAGGAGACCTACATCTAAGTTGCTATGATGATGCACATTTTGGTGGTATAGAGAAGGACCGCTAATGCACCACATGGTTTGTCTGTTTTCCTTAAAGAATGCCTGGTTCATGGTCAAGGAGGAGGCAAAACACTATCACTTTTAGTTTAGCTGAAGGTGAGGATGTTACGGAAACAACACGAGCTCAGAGAGTTACCTATCCAAGAAACATCCTCTAGGACTTTGGTTTCCCAAAACATGGTCCAAAAATACTTATGTTGATAAAAAAGCATCCATCAACCTTGAAAACTCTAAAAAGAACCAGGGCTGGACAAAACACCTTAACATTCCTGGCCACTGGATTTCCTCAAAGGTGATTAACCGTGTGATCATTCTCATGCACACATCACAAATAGCGTAAGAAAAAGATTTCTTGACCAAAAATATCCCAAAGGACATTTTTCAAAGATGCATGGAGTATTGTGGACTTAAGAGTTGAGCTCACTCATAGTACACCATAAAGAAAGGCGGTTTGTGAGACACGCGCCAGTCAAACACGTGCTCAAACGCCATCAACGCACTCTGCACACCCAGAAAAAAGGAGCCATGCTTCATGGTGCATGCCACAGTTTTTGCGGAGCACATAGCAAAGATCAGAGCCGTGAAGAAAAATCATGTGTTAAAAACGTTATTCCCAATCAGTAGTTTGAGTTCTTAAACTGCAACAGACTAAGTCTTGCTCAGTTTTGGCGTGACATCCATAGAATTCAATCCTATCCTCCCTCAACAACATGCTCACACACGACACCACCATCGTGATGTAATCTATGGTTTCTGTGGTGAAACAACCAGCAGCTTCATCAATCACATTTTTCCCTTGCTTTGTTAGGAGAACAGCTTCAGTCTCTAACGTTTTTAAAAGATTGTTCCTCCAAGGACCCAGTTCACTCCATAAAGAAAAACAAAACGTAGACAGTGTGCGACAGGAAAATTACGTTAACAAAAGGATTGTGATCAGAGTTTTTTCAAGGAGAAGGAGCAAGTGGGGCAGTGATTGCACAGGGTAAGCAAAGTGGGGCTTCGCGGAAAAGAAGGTACATGAAAAGCAATGGGGGCAACGTGTTGCCAGCGGGGCAGTGGCGTCAGAAAAAAACAAGCCAGCTGCGATGACAGGCTTGGCAACAAACATTCATGCAAATGCAATAGGTAGAAAGCGATTCAACTTGCACGCCCATGCAGTGGCAAGTGATTTTTCCAAAAAGGGCACGAGCAAGCTTGTGTCTCTTAAGCTTGATAGAAAACACCCCTCCAATCCTAAAAAAAACCTATCATGAAAGGAACAAAAAATGTGGTAGTAAGAAAATGACTGAAAACAGGAGGAGGAGGTCAAAGCTCACTCGGTGAGCAGTTCACGAGCAATGGAGGAGTTTCCAATCCTGCGATGAATGGGTGGCGCGAGTCCAAGTGTAGGTGTGGCAGCCAATGTTCCTTGAATCCTAGATGTTGCATTGCACACTTGACTTTGTTTAAGCATGGAAAAAAATGGCGTTAGTAACAGAGAAATTTCCATTTATACCTTCGCCATAGCCCCAAGACATGAGGAAGAGAGGAGAATCTTTTTTTCTCCTCTCTCACTAGCTTCTTCACCCACAAGAAAGTCACAAGAAAGTGCTACACAATGGGGAAAGTCAACAGGAGCGTCCCTTTGTGTAGCATCATGCGGTGAAAATGCTCCTATTTGTTTTCTTGTAGCATAAGGCACATAAAACTGGCTTAGACTACCTGTAACACCAAGAACATTTTGTATGGCAGAAAAATCCTCGTAGCATCCTATCGCTTCCAAAAACTTCCCTAAGGGGGCCTTGTCTGTGGAAGTCAAAGATGAGCCCACCGGTTTCAAGCCCGAGAGAAACAAAAAGCCTACAACTAGACTCTTCACCACACCAATCAAGGGGGAGTGTTGGAGGTGACTTTCATTATGCCTATTTTCTGGTCAAAAAGGCGAAGTCAGTTTTGGAATTGATGAACCAGCAAGAAGTTCGAGAATACTTAAGAATTCCCAGGTTCAATGGTGGAGTTTCTTCCCCTTGTTTAGAATCTAGGTCCAAAGGGGGTAATGGATCCTAGAATTGTAAAATAATGTGTGCTACATACAATACAGGGACTTGAATGCCTACTTACTTGGACTTGTTAGCAGTGATGTAGTGCGACCACGCACTATTCTCTTTTGGGCTAGATCCACACAAGGTGGGGCTACACCTGATTGGGCAGTGTGACCGCTTTACATAGGCTACGCCATCAGCTCAACTGTGCACCAGCATGTAAGGCCTAGAGTGGGGACCTTTTAAAACAAATAAGTAAATCCACGACAGAGCACTACATCACAGTATGCATGCACGAGTTATCAGTCACATGCATAGCTTGAAGCTAGGACTACTCTGCATGAGCACAACCATGCTTGATTGAAAAGTAGGAGCTATTCGAGGCGCTAATGCTTTTAGGTAGGATCCCAAACTAGAAATATTCCCACCTGTTATCAGAAATTTCTACAAGCATGGATAGTTTTCAACTTGCCATTTTCCCGCTATGAAAGCTTCACAATCTAGTACTCCTCATTTCACAACTCAGTCATCACCTAATCTTTTTGCGTGTAGTTATCTATAACAGCTTCTACCAGTTCTAGACATCACTGGAGGCCAAGACTTTGCACAAACTCTTCTCAAGACCAAAGCAATTCTGGCATCCTTCTACAAGCCTAAGCACGAGCATGCCCATGTCTACCTTAAGGCCTGACTACCTCACTCTTGTGGCCACACTAATTCTAAGACTTAGGCTACTTTACAAGAGCTATCTTGCTAGACGTTGTCCAACTTTGGGATACGAGTTTTGTATAGGTGTGAAAGCCTAGATTCAGTCTCTAATTGAGTGGTGATTGATGTACTGTCTTTTGTACGATAGTTGTGATCAACAGTGGTCATTTGTCCCAGTATTCTCTGAGTCCCAATTTTTCACACTATGTGTAGTTGCCCTCCAACCACAACGGTCTTAGCAACGAGGAACCTAGCCCTTGCTGCACCCCACAAGCATCATCATGGTTTCAGGGAGAAGTTAATGCTTAAGACATCTACGGTTTGAGTTCTAGCTAGTGGTATTATTGAAGGTGATGTGAAGTTCAGTCCCCTATGCTACCGAGCAATTGACATCTTCGAGCTCCCAAAGTGCAATCAAGCCTACAAAAGTTAGAGATAACTTTGATTATATGAGCAACGTGGAGATGGAAAGTAAAAGTGCTATCTCTCCACCTCTTCATGAATCTTCTATCGTACATGGTTTGCACATAGGGCAAGATCAATATCGACATGTGGCAAAGCAATCCGAATACAAGGCAAAAGAAGAGCAATGCTTGGTAAATGAAGCAAAACACATACAGCAGCATAAAGCACCTACGCACAAGGCTGTGGATCAAGAAACAATGGCATTGAGGCAACAACTTACTGTACAAGAGCTATTAAGCAAACAATAGCTGCTTACACCTCATGCTCAGATGAATCAGCTTCACTAGAAAATGGCATGGCTAAAGTAAGAGAATCACCTACTATAACTCTTGCAAGTATATCTCCAGCATCAGAAGGAGAAGTTTTAATCATGCAAAACAAGATTTTCAAGTATCATCTGCACACCTATCTTAACCAAGCCCTCCACCGGTCATGCAATACCCTGTCATTCCTCCAAAAGTTCCACTAGTAGCACGGGCACACGCAGGAATGCAGCAACAATCTCTAGCCCAATTACCACAAGTTCCATTAGGTATGCCCAGGATGTCACAATTTCAGCCATACTATCTCAAACATGCATGGGGAATCCACATTTAATAGTGCACCCTGTGTTTCACACGTAAATAGCAGTAGGAAACTTGTAGGGGTGTCACACAACTAGTCTAACATCTCCCACAAAAGGCGTTCTTTACTCAACGTTAGAGGACATGGTGTTAACAACAGCAGCAACCTTTCTACATCTACATTAGATCAAGATTGATCATTTTGATGGCAAGAACTTCCCACACAAGTTCTACAAGTTTGAACAAGTGGCAAAAATTCACAACATCTTGAAGTCTTTTGTCTATTATGCTTCTCCTCCCCTAAGATCTTAACCACATGTTTTTGTAGGAGTTCAAAAACTTCAAGCAAGTTGCATACATGGTGCTTGAAAACGAGCAAAGTCCTTTCTTACGTTATTTGGAAGTTAGAAGCATCAAATCACCAAGCCAAAGATGCTCCTCTAATCTTCTATGAACATACATGTCAATCAACTCCACTTTAAAGTTTCACCTCCTACCACATGTCTCCCACTTTAGCCTCAAGAGCGTCAGTGAAATTAAGAGTTACATCAAAATCGCAACATAATTCCGCATAAAAACCTCGTAACAAATGCACTCATTTATGAGCCAATCTTTGTGACCTTCCTACAGAACAGCCTCACTAAGGACAAGGCTGGCATGAAGAAATCTATCAAGTTCAAGCCTGATCAAAATTGAAAGAGGTATACGCCGGCAAGTTGCTATTGATGGAGAAATGAGACCGCCAACTTACAAGAAAATAATCATGCATCTTTAGTAATGTAGATTAGCAGGACGAAGCATAGAATGGCTCATCTCACTTCTTTTGGAACAGGTATGTAGTGATTACATCAGAATTCTCCAATGAGTCGACGCGCTCCCTTCCAAAGACAATTGCATGACATCTTGTGCCATAGGACAATGAAACAGATCATGTCCTGATATCATGTGCCATTACAAGAAAAAGAGAGGGCATGCAAAGGAAGACAACTTCAAGGGAATGAAGCTAGGGGGAAAGAAGAAGGAGAGTGGAGGAGACAAAAGTACTGAGTCTGACAATAAGGTGAAGGAGGAAGGTAAAGGGTAGAAGTTTGACTACACAACATTTCTGTTCCGGTTGTTTGTTAGTCAAAGGGACAAGTTGGTTCATTCCTCGTATTCTTAGTACTTGGACATAGGGTGTACCTCGCTATCACGTACTCTTAAACCTGCCTACACAACTACAAGCCTTGTGATTGGAGATGTATGAGAGTCGCTAACAACAAGGAAGTGCACATGCTTGGCACAGCATGAAGATTGTGATAGGCTTTGATGGAGCAGAGGTCAAGTTTGGCAACGTACTTTACATACTTGATATTGCAGTTAACCTCCTCTCCCTCGTTCAACTTATGAAAAGAGGAACTCTTGTCATCTGTACGGCAAGCATGTGATGCTCAAAAGCTATGAAGCAAAAACATTAGCAGAAGGTTAGCTCCTTCCTCATGGCATGATTGAGGTAGACATTAGCACACCAGCTCAAGATGAGACGTATTCTCTTGTTGCAGTAGTAAGTCTACACTAGCCAACAAGTTCAGATGCTTTAGTGTGACAAATGAGACTTTGCCAAATCAGAAATCAGCTGGTGGAATCCATGGTGAGCAAGGGCCATGTCAGCTGCCTTGACTCCAAGAAAGTTGCCCAAGGCAGAAAGGCCCCTTGCGAGGATTGTGTTCATGCCAAGTTGTCACGACAAGTGTTTTCTCTTGCAAGAAAGTGCGACATCAGCTAAAAGCTCGCACTAGTTCACAACGACATTTGCGAACTACTCTCTGCAGCAAATGTCTATGGTCCAAACCGTTAATTCCTCATCATTGTGAATGGTGTGACACATTTCCTTTTGAGCAAGCCTCTCCAAAACACAGGTGAACCACCAAACTACTTCTTGAAATGGCTGGTTATGGCAAAGAGGCATATGAACAAGAAGCTACAACTCATATTCTCTGAAATTGTTGGCAAGTTCATAAGCAAAAAGTTAATGTCACAACTTGAAGACAAGGGAATCTCATCGCACCATGTATGCTGTAGCAGAATGATGCTAAAGAAAGGAAAAATCACACTATTCAAGAGACGTTCAAACGCATGCTACAAAGACACAAGTGGAAAGCTTTCGGTGGCCGTATGCTTTCAGGTAAGGAGTTTGGGTGCAAATGTTTGTGTTGCACATGGCCTTACGAGACATGACCCAATATGAAGTTTTGCCCTATTGCAAGCCAGAAATCACCATGCTTCAGACATTTGAATGCATGGAGCGTCTTCAGATCTGAATGGAAACGTTGCACAATTCTTATAGAGAACACCCTTTGGGCATGTTTTTTGGACAAAACACCAACATGAAAGGTTGGGAGTTCTATAACAACGAGACCCAACGCATCATCCTTAGACATGGCACTGATTTCTTCGAATGTATAACATGTTAGAAGTAAGAAGCCAAGCGTCCGTTTGCACCAGTAATTATATGACTTGTTTGTGGAGTCAATCTAACACAAACCAGTGGAGTTTGATCCACTATACACAAAGAACTTGGAACAGGCAAGTGAAGAGGCGGTGCGCACGAGTGTGCCTCTCACAATTGATTAAAAGAAACACATCTCCACTCATAAGGAGACGGTGTTTGTATGCCATGGAAAACGCCGTCCCGTGGTGATGCAAGATGGTGCAGAGGCAACGAGGTCAAAGAAGCATGACAGCACAATTGAACAACATTGTGTACCATCTTGAAGGAATAAATGAGAACAATAATCACTCAATCCAACAAGTGTTAAATGGTTTCTGACAAAATGTAAACCATGGTCCATAACATAAGTATTAATATCATTACAAGGTTTAATGTATAACTCTTGGCGGCATAAGGTGGTGGATCATCATCAAGATCATGTGCTTGATGAAAGAACACATCACTTTATATCAAATAGATGTTTGTGCATAAAAACAGATACTAGATTGGGTACATGTTCATCTTGCCATATGTTTGAAACACTATGTTATGTTTCAACATCAAAGGTTATGACTAAACAAACGTCTCTGATTATTGGAAATTACTTCTTGAACCACTCGTGTCGTACAATATTTGGATTCTCGAAGAATGAAACTTGCTTCAAAATTTTAAAGTAAAGTGAAGGATTATAGGCGTAGTTTTTTATCACTATATTACATAGCCGAATTGTCGAATTCATTAGACTATTGTTTTCGTTTTTCCCTTTAAAAATGACATGAGATCATGTGGAAAACATAAAATGTTTCTTAAAACAAATTGTGATTTTTTTAAGGAACCATTGTTTTTAGTAACAGTTCGTATTTTAGGTTTAAAAAATTAATATTGAATAGGAAAATCCTTCACATAATCATCTAACATCTCACATTATCAAAACTCAATGAGTATAACTAGAAAAGGACATCCAATGTAAAATGTTGATTTTGTTTAGGGTTTGGTCACTATATACCTTGTTTTTGGAACTATATACCTGATATACCAATGTCACAAAAAAAAGTAACTTATATGACATGGCCTCACAAAAAACAACACACATGCCAATGTCGCACACCAAATAACGCATATGACAATGGCATACATAAAATAATGCATATGCCAAAGTTACACGGAACAAAACCTAAGGAACCCACAAACTCTAAAATAAATGTCATGTTCCCTCCTCGTACCGTGTAGCATTGAAGCATGACATGGTTTTTGTCAAATGTTATGTCTCACACAAATGCACCATTGCACGTTTTTCCATGTCAGGTCCAAAACACATGCTGTGATCCAACATGAAAAAAGGGGTTGGCAACTGGTTGATTTTGTTGTGGAGGCTAGGCGAATTGTCACTTTTGTAATGTAAGATGGGCGGATGGTTGCTTTTATTCCAAAACACGGGCAGATCGTTACTTTTCTTTTAAAGGACGGGCAAATGAGAGTCACACTTTGCGTTTCAGGGGTATCTAAGATATTTCACCCTTTTTTTTACCAACCGTCTTGTATAGAATGTAACATTTGACAATCATCAAGATTACAATGATATTTGTGATGCACAAATACCTAATTTGAGATAATCTACCTTTATCAACTGTTTTTTATGAGCCCTTTGTACCCATGCCCAATAAATGTAAAAAATCATACTCAAATTCTAGCATTAAACTCTTCCAACATCTGTTTAGTGCATAATAGAATCAAAGGATCAATCGTCAAATCAAAGAATGTGTATAAGCAATAGTGAATTATTTTAATTATGAATTTTTCAGTGGAATTTAAAATCAAAACTTGATGTTTCATTTATTTTTGAATTTTGACAATTTCATGATGTAAGCAATGTTTTGTTTTTTTAGGTTCACCAAACTTTGAAAGCTACCATGAAACATGTGTACCATCCATATCGGAATGTATCTTATTCAAGTTTCTTTCTTAGCATATCACAAATCATATCATTTTTCAAAGTTTTTGTCGTATAAAATTTCGAGATTTATCCCTTTTTCTACAAAATTCCATATTGACATGTTCAATATTGAAAGTTATTCATCATGATTTAATGATAGTATTTCATTCTGTCCAAGAGAGGTAAATGTTTTGAATTCGATTTAACATTCTGAGCTGAAAAAGAAAGGATGAGGGGAGGATAACAATAATTCAAATATTAACATATAAAAAGACGATTATGAGGGCATGGGAAGGTCTTTCTAACAAAATCAAGAAGGTATAGAGAGATTTTTAGGGTTTAAAATATTTTATGCTATGTTCTCATCTAGAATCTTTTATAATTCATTTACAATTAAACAAATTCAAAATGCAAATGCGTGCAAAGAGGAGATAATAATTGCATTAATGGAATGGTACTTGAAAAGTACTTGAGAAGGGTTAGTGCATGGTCTTCCTTTATTTGGCCCTTGTGATGGATTTTATGCTTATTAATCCTCCAAGAATGATCCATCTTAACATCAAATGACATATGTCCATTTTCCATTCTTTCTTCTCACTATCTTTCCATTGATATATGTAGCACTATGACTACCAAAGATTAGTGTGTTATACATTAATTAGTTATAAGAACTCACATGTTGTTATTCCTTCATATCATTTAGGAATTCATGGATACAACAACGTTTTGTAAGAGTTTTGACAACAAATTTCTTCACTTTGTCATGAATTCCTCAAGAATGTTGAATATTGCATTCCTACATTGATTCTTGAATTTAAAATTATTGATGAGAAAGTTTTCAAACCTGTCAACATTTTCTAGAAGTTAAAGGTTTTTAAAGACGTGAAATTTATAAATGTAACAATATATTGCGCCAAAACAAGTTTTGAATACCTTAAACGTCTCAATTATGGTTTTCCATAAGTGAGACAATTTATAAACGTAATGAAAAATGTTATTTTGTGTTATGCAATTAAACACTATGCTAAAATTCATTCTTTATAAAAATAAAACGTTTGAGCTATAATGTTATGAAATTCATATGTGAGGTTCTAGTTTTCGACCATTATTAGAACCAATAACAAGTTACAACCCTTGATTCTATTCTTTTTCACACAAAAAAACCCACAATTGCATCTTATAACTGTTTGGGGCAAGTTTCTGCAAATGGAAACCTTCTAGTTTGTTGTTTTGTATGTGAAAACAGTAAGGTTAAGAGAGGGGTTATTTCATAATTTGAATGAAATAAAAGAAATTGATCACAAACACCTTTATTTTAATCTGAAAATCGTTTTCAAATGTTATTAGTGAAGACAGCAAGGAAGTTCACAAGTTTCATTTTCAAGAAGACACTTTCTCCACTTTTCAATACTAGGTTGTATCAGTTTTTGTTCTCACATGTGGATTTAATTCCTATAGGCAAACCATACCCACTTTCTAGCCAATGGAATCTTGTAAAGGTTACCCAAAGACGGGTTTTCAATTGACTAATGGGATTGTTGATCCCGGTTCTTGAACCCCGTAGGCGTGTGTTGTGAAACTTTTACTTGCTTTACCCTTTTTAGATTTTGTGCTCGTCCTCCATGGCCTTATTTGGAATTTTTGCATTGAATAAGGCTATGCTAGGCATTGTGGTTCATGGATGAGGTTTCTCAATCTGGGAGGCTATTGCTTACTTTCGGTGTAATGAAGGCATAGATGGGGCACGGTTATGGGGACAAAGAGAGAATGAAAAATCTTAATGATGTATCATCAATGGGGCTACCTTTACACATGTGGAAAGGACAATAAGATGAAGATGGATTCTAATAGTTTATTGGCCTCATTTTGGTCTTTGAGAAATAGGGTACATTTAAAAGCCGGAAGTTGAACTAAAGGAGCTATGAGGGAGGAAAAAATAGTACAGGAAGTTGTCAACCACCATTCTCATGCTGATCCATCGTAGAGACTAGGCAAAAGGATCATAAAAGGAAGAGAAAAATATTCTTTTATTGGTTATTGAAGATATAAAATGGTTCACATGTTGAATTTATCATTACTATGACAATGTATACCACAATCACCAAGCTAGGAAAAATGGAACATACTTTTCAATGACGAATTTGCATAAGATTTAAAAAATTGCATTTTAAACTGAATATCTTGCAATATTCTTTTATTGTGTATACAATGAAACCTGTAGTTTCTTGAAAAGCAATACCCTGGTTGCCAATAGGCTCATAAACGTTATGAATAATATTTTTATCATGAATTTGTGTTATCAAGCGGTTTATATCCTATAATGCTGGACAAACTTAACCGTTTACTAAACAAGAATCACGAATTTGTGATTGTGAAATGAATAAATCATATTTCTTCTTATTGCATGTATTGACATAAAAAGGAGTTTAAATATTGTGTGAAGTTATACATTCGTGTGTAAACGTGTTTTTATTTTTGTCTTTTTGTGCCTAGTTGAATTGTTTCATATGTTTGAATATCCCTACATTTATTTGCAGATTTCTATCTTATTGTAAAATTATTGTTTTATGTATATGTTCATACATATATATTTGTTTCATTCTTACTTATAGATATATATATGCATGTTTATCTTTTTAATGTAGATGTATATGTTTATGTGTTTTTCATCACATGTATAAATACATACATATATACATGTATTTGAAAAATGTAAGTTTGTTTTGAAAACAACCTTTTACCAATAATGTTTTTGTTTTGTTATGTGATAGATATAATAGATGTATCTCTCACTGTGGAGGAAATCACTTTTTAGTGGCATTTTAACCATCAACTTTCATACACGTATTATTTGGGAGTTACAATTGAGAGGGTTGGGGATAATCAGTTTTTCCTAGTACAGACCTCATAATTAAATGGAAATGATAACCCTTCTATCCAATCTGCAAGGTGGGTTGTGACGCCTTACACGGTGCTTTCAAAATAGGACTACCCCACGCAGTGGTTTAAAAAAACCAATAATGCCCACTTGCTTCACCGTTTATGATCAGCCGCATGCGCCACCAGTCGTGAAAGGAGAGGCTGGGCATGTTCCCCCCTTGCAATCCTTGCTTCTATACAAGAATCACCATCAAACAATGACCTTTTTGTTTTTCTCTTTTGAAGCGCAAACCCCTTGGTTTGATTTAGGGTTTTCTATTCTTTTTGCGGGAGGTTCTTGTGTAATGCATGAATCCTTACGTCATATCAGGGGTTTGCACGTCAAAAAAACATTTTCTCTAGATCGTGATTGAACTAAAATGCCCATTTCTTAATTGAGTGGAAATGCTCGCCCTAGTGTTTTTCCTAACACGCAAACCCCTCATTTTCCACATTCGACTGTCTGAAACCCTACCCTAACATGGGGTTCAGGGTCTTAATTCTATTAGGGCTCTTGTAGGGCCCCGTGGTATCGGTAGCATGGCTTAGTAGGCTCCCCTTCAATGCATGGGGAGTCTTGGACCACCCATGCAAACCACTCATATACTCGTGTTCAAATGTTCACAAACGTCTAAAAAAGGTTTGTGAATGCTTAGAAAAAATGAACGTTAACATATCGATGTTGCTTTGTTTGTAATTTGGATATGCTTTTCTTTCTCGCTGTTGGTGGGTAGGGGAGTCATTTTTTACGTCAGGTAGGGGAGCTTTGTTTTGAACTCCATGTTAGGAAGTTTGGTTTTTCTAAGCATCAGGATGGTTATAAGTGAATGTAACTGTTGTGCGTAATCCCTACATGTACTGTAATCATATACATCGCTAATGTTTTACCCTTCTAACCCTTTTGTATTCTCGCCCTCTCTTGTCTTCAGACTTCCTCTGGAAGAATTCGATGGTTCGCCTTAAAGCTGGTCGTCGCGACGAAGTCCTAGGGAGCCCCACCTTTTGTTTTATCCTTCAAGGGGTTTGAACCCCCGTTTGAGTTAATGTCATATTTTTTTTTGTGTGAGGGGTTGAAATCCCTCCCAGGACGACTTATCTTGGTCGTCGCGAGAAATGTACTTGAAGTTCGTTGATCTCATCGTCGATCGCGGGACATCGGGCCCCAGAGAGACAACGGTTTAGTCTTCCAGTTCATGTCTCGTGATGCCCCGCGAGTTTCATGCCGTTTTCACTTCGGGCCCATTGACCATCCCTCATGTAAGAGGGAACGGGGAGGGACGGGCCTCGGAGGGGCTAATCTTTTAAGAGGGAACGTTCAGATCTTTCCGTCTCTGGAAAGATTCAGGGTTCGTCTTAATGTTCATTTCGTCAGATCTCGGGACATCGCGAGAAATGAAGTTGAAGACGGTCCCCAAACGAAAACGTCTGTCCGTCGATCGCATCGTTGCATGTAGGTTGCGTCAAAAACACTTCCCGATCTTGCAATTGGCAAGCATGGAAGGGCGGCGGTGCAGATTCAAGCCGAGCTGTGTGCCGTATTCACCTAAAAAGGGTTTCGAAGTAGTGGACATCGGATTTCCGGAGCGTCGTGTCTCTTTGCGCACTTGGTCATAGTGGAAGTCGGTTTCGCGACGAGCCACTCGATTCGCTTCGCTTTTTTTCCAAAAAGCCTTGGCACGTCGTTAATTAACAGTCCCTGTCGAGGCAATAGGCCCCAGGCGCACTCGAGCCAGTCTTTCGCCAAGATTAACTCTTCTCAATGATTAGTCTCCTGCTTTCCGTCTATGAAGAATCGTGAGTTAGTCAACGATAGTCAGTCCATGCAGGCGAAGTGCAGTCCATCAAATGGTGATTGCAGGGGGGTGCTCGAAAACAAGAGAAACCCTATGTTGGGTCCGCGCGCAGCGCCGAGTCCTATCCGTGGTCCCTTAACTCCGAACCTAACCATAAGCTCACCGCCACTTCGCGCCAACGGGCGCGCGAGCCCAACATGGATGTTTGCCCCTGAAACCGACTTCGCACGCGCGCGAACGCAGCAATGAGCAGCTGATGGAGAATCAACCTCGGATGATAAGGTGGTCGCTCCTCTAAGCGGATCACATCGTTCCAATTCAAAAGCGAGAATTGCACCGAGAGTGCTGCACGAAAAGCTTGCAAAAAATCCCTGATTTGAGTGCGGGCTGATTCGGAACAGAAAATGATGAAACGACTTCAAATAGCTTCCAAGCATGAATCCAAATAGCACGTTGACAAAAAAGAAATAAGATACTGAATGCGGACTAATTGATTGTCACTTGATTGAACTTTCCAGGTTAGAAAGTCATAGAAGTTATGACAACGATGCAAAATAGAAACATATGAGTAATAGGAATAATAAAAATGTCAGAATTTCATTCATTAATCATAATATATCTATTAAGAAATATGTGTAAGTCAATACGACATGTACCAAATACAAATGTATAAACATGGAAAATGGATTGGACAGAAAATCCTATGAGCCCTGACGTCTTTTTCATAACATCTTATGTATTCTCAAGACCTTTTCATCCCACAAAGATGTTGAATTATTGAAGGTATGCCAAAACAAACGGGATGTAAACATGAAATAAAAGATAAAATAGAATCAATCAAGATATTAATGTATTTGATGATCTAAATGAATCTGAATAATCTCAAATGATTCAAATCTTGAAAGTAATGAAGAGAACATACATCCGTAAGTTCATGACTAGGTAGAGTTTATGAAATTGGTGTTTCCCATAAAATCAAGATGTTTTTAAAAGCATGAAGTTATAATACGACCCAGTATTTTATGTGATAACAGTTCCATATCACAATCCATGTGTGAAGCATATAAATTACGCATAAAAGCTTATCATCTAAATCTAAAACGATCTTAAAAAGAATACGATCCATCAATGTATGCCTTAACAAGTAGTTTCAGTAGACTCATTTCAGATTATCTAAATACATTTTTGAATGAAATTGTATTACAGAATAAATTCATTTGCTCAATATGATTTTATTAAGGTATCCTCAATGGTTTTTTATCCATAATGTATTGTACACTTGAATGACTAACACAAAAAATGTTTATCTGTGAGACGATACGTGCTAACATGTATGTTTGAAATCACCATTCCAATGTATACCAAATGCCACATTATCCAATCCTGTCATGAACATAGATATGATTGTAAACATAAATGACAATACACATACGTATACAGTTTTAAGTATTGATGACAATGAGTATATATAAACATTTATGCTTACACATAAACATCAATATAGATGCAAATACAACTAGAGACGTAAGTGTAGATATTGATGTACATAAAATGCTTATACATAGGCATACATATAGATATACAAATAGATATATGCAAAGACATACATATAGATAAAAATTTACATATACATATAGAAATAGATATACATATAGATATGGGTATAGATAAAGATAAAAACATAAATATAAAAATAGATATAGATATAGATATAGATATAGATATAGATATACATATAGATATAGACATAGATATAGATATAGATATAGATATAGATGTAGATATAGATATAGATA
>SZWC01035331.1:0-17167 GCA_023375785.1 Penium margaritaceum | reverse complement strand
GCAGCATCAGCAGCAACAGTGGTAGTGGCTGCAACCACCAATATCAGCACCAGCACCGTTGCACTCACAGAATGGCTATGGTGCACCACCCCGCATGCATCCACTAGTCGGAGCAGTGACCTATGGTACATGACCACAGATGCCGATCCCTCAGACAATCCCCTCAAGACTACAGCCTTTTTCACCACCATACTTGCAGAATTTGAGAAAATGCGTGGAAGCTTCCTAGCGATGTTGCCTCTGACTAGGCATCAGTGCCTGGTCAGACGGTGACGACAGTCACAAGTTGTGCACACAGCAGCAAGGGTCTAGCTAGGGGACACAAGGCCAAGTGTCAGAATGCTTCAATAGCATTTGCAGAGAGAAATGACAAATGACAGGTCCATGGCATAAGTACCTGCCGCGGCGCACGGCGGGTGTCGCACGCGGCAGTGCAAGGTCTATCCTAAAACCAGCCCAAAACCATTGTTTTGGCCGTAACTCAGCGTAGACAAGTCAGAACGCTACGCCGTCTAAACCTACACGTGCAGAATCTCAAGCCGGACGCTATGACTGGTCACATACATGCATCCGGCATCAAACAGTGGACACACAATGCAAACATGCAAATCGGGCCCACGGCCAGTCCACCGACAAAATCCTACAAGCTGCAGAAAAACTGCAGAAGGTCCCAGACAGCATCCAGGAATCTAGGGCGACCGTCGATCAACTCCGAGCAGGTAGTCCACCACCAGACGATGCCTCGGTGCCACCTGGGTCCGCATCAGGGATCTGCACGAGCATGGACACGGCTGAGTGGTCATAGTAAACTGTACAGGTCGACAGAAACGTCATAAATCACAACACTCCTCCATGACCCGATGGTACGCATGTCCATACACGTGCAGCACTGTTACGAGTGCAAGAACGAGTGCAAAAAAAATCGTGACACAGACACAAACACACCCCGTACTCAACCACTCTCATGCAAGGGGCGAAGCCCAACGGAATGAATGGCCACCAGAAACTTCCCGCGCGCCAGTGCCTTCATCAAGAAATCAGTACGCTGCATGTCAATGTCGACCCATATGACGGAGATCACGTGTCGCTCCACCAGATCACGCACGAGGTGATGCTCAAATGCAATGTGCTTTGAGCGAGCATGGAAGACACCAGAGTGCTCCGCAATGGCAAGAGCACTCTGGTTGTCACAACAAAGCACAATGGCGGGCACTCACTGACCCTGCTTAAGGAACAAGCGCTGCAGCCACACTACCTCAGCAGCCCCTGCACCTAGAGCAACAAACTCTGCCTCCGACGAGCTACGTGCGATGCAGCCCCGCTTCCCACTGCGCCAGGACACAGCGGTGCCACCGAGCAGGAACACGTAACCGGTACGACTGCGTCCATCTGGGCTCCAGGCCTAGTCGCCGTTGGTGTAGCCGTCAAGAACCACCAAACACTGCCGGCGAAAGCAGAGTCCGAGGTACGACATGGAAACCACGTACCGCACCACTCGCACAGCCGCGTCAAGGGCTCTAGCACGTGGAGCCTGCAAAAATTGTGCAAGGAGGTTGATGGCAAAGGCAATGTCGGGGCGTGTGGTAGTGGCCAGGTACATCAGAGATCCGATGAGGCGGAGGTACAAGGTCACATCCACTGTCTCCCCCAGATGTGTGGGATCGTCTACCTTCAGGGCGTCCTGCCCGTCAGGTGTGAGAGGTGTGGAGGCCGTTAGCACTGCGCCAAGGAGGTTAGTGAAGCGCTCCCCCACAACGCGTGCGTATCGGGCCTGATGCAACAAAAGCGTCCGGCGTCCCGGTCTCGTACAATCTCCATGCCAAGAAACACCGCTGCAAGACAAAGGTCCTCCATCCTATAGGCAGTCTAGAGGACCGCCTTGGCCTCCTTCACGGCCTCCATGGAGGGAGGCGCGATCAGGAGGTCGTCCAAATAGACCAGGATGGCAGTGAACCACTCAGGCGCCTGTCGGATGAAAAGAGAGATATCTGCCTCTATACATATCCCACACGAGTCAGAGTGCCTGTGATCTCCCGGTTCCAACACCGAGGAGACTGTTTGAGTCCGTACAAGCACTTGCGCAAGCGCCAGACCTTGTCACTGTCCTCAAAGCCTGGTGGCTTGGCGACATAAATCTCCTCAACCAGAGAGCCATGGAGGAACGCATTGTTCACATCCACCTGGTTCAGTTCCCAGTCATGCTGAGCCACCACACCAAACAGAGTGCGAGCTGAGGTCATGCGGCCGACAGGGGTAAAGATGTCAGTGTAATCAATGCTCTTGATCTGAGAGTACCCCTTGACGACCAAGCGAGCCTTGTGGCATTCCAGTGAGCCATCCGGCTTCACCTTCTTACGAAAGAGCAACTTGACCTGAATCGCCTTCCTCCTAGGTGGAAGGTCGACTAGCTCGTAAACTCCGTGCTCTCGGATGGCACGAAGCTCATCCTTGCAGGCGACACGCCAGGCGTCGGAATTCTGTGATGAGAGGGCGTCCTGGAATGTGCCCGGATCAGGCGCCAACGAGGGAGAGCTCTGAGTGACGAGTGCACGCGCTACAAAACTGGGCCTGACGACCACAAGGTCAGCTGCTGCATCACAAGCGGTACGAAACTCGCGAGTGACGAGATTGTGTCCTATAGGATACGTTGGATGTACCTCTGTGTGATCTGTACGGACACTCAGGCTGAGGGCCTTTGTGCCAAGATCGCCACTCGCAATGCTGCAAGTGGAGCGCCTGGTTGTGGGACCTAACGCTCCCGGGGCTCCGGAGCCCAACAGTCGAAGATGACCACCGGGCTCACGCGAGTAGCTTGGGCTCAAAGGGCTAACCGCAGGCTAAGAGACAGGCACGACCACATCCGGTGAGGACTGAGGCACAGGGGCAGGTGATGCAGTGGGAAGAGAGGCTGGTGAACGAATGGGAGACGCAGGACTTGGAGTGGCAGCAAGACCGTCCACAGAGACAGGAGTACCGGTGGACAGAGGGACAACATCATGGGTGTCTGTGGGGTGCGAGGGTGTAGGAGAGGAGACAGGCTGGACGAGAGAGGTCTCTAAGCCGACATCAATGATTGCCGGGTCATCAAGAGCCGGAGACCGAGAAGTGGAGGAAGCTCGAATGGACACATCAGCCAGACGAGAGTTGCTCGTAGGCTCAGACTCCCCCATCCGCCGAGAAACCTCACACGTAGGAACGTGTGTGACAGACATCGACACAATTGACGTCAGATCGCGGTAGGTGAGAGACTCAAAGAAGAGAGTGTCGCAAGACTCAACAATGCGACGATGGGCGGGGTCCCAAAAACGCCAGGCCTTCGACCGCGGGGAGATACCAACGAAGGCACACAAGCGACCCCGCGGAGAGACCTTGGACCCCTGTTGATCCTCCGTGTACCACACAGAAGCCACTGAGTCCTAGACACAAGCAAGACGCAAATCGGCACAGTGGCCAAACCAGAGCTCATCTGGTGTAACGTGGTCCAGAAGAGGACCGTGCGAGTGGTGGTTCCAGACCCACGTCATGTAGGCGAATCCTTCAAAGGCAAAGGATTCCGGGAGACCGCACTCAGACCGCATAGCACGAACCGCATCCTCCATGGTGCGGTTTCAGCGCTCAGAGACACCGTTCTGCTGAGGAGTGGCAGGAGCAGAGACCTGATGAAAAATCCCGCGCTCGGCAAAGAAACTGTCCATGTCGCCAAGAAACTCGCCGCCACGATCCGAGCGGAAGGTATGCAGCGAGTGGCGAGACTGACGCTCAGCCATCACTAGTCAGAGATGAACCGCGAGAGCGGCATCACTCTTCTAGTGCAGGCTGTAGACCCACCACATCCGGGTGAAGTCAGCGGTTAGGGTCAAGACATATCGGCCTCGATCGGATAAGGACTCGACAGGGAGAGGACGGAGAAGGTACGAATGGACCAGCTCGAGGGGGCGAAGGACTCGAGAACGGGAGTCAGGGTAAGTGCAGTGATGCATCTTACCTTGAGCGCAAAACAGACAATCGGTCTTGGGCGGCTTCTCGAAAGAGGCCGCATCAAGACCGAGGGCAGGCTGTGTCCTAATGAGCTTCGACACAGTGTCGGAGCCCACATGACACAGACGTCAATGCAGTAGGCGCTGATGCTCAGCAGATAGGACACCAGTGAAAAACACATGAACAAGAAGGGAAGGGGAGCAAAGAGAAGAAGAGATCCAAGAAACAAGATACAGATCATCCACAACAGAGGTATGAAGAACAACACTATGAGTATCAAGAGTAGTCACTGTCGCGGAGTTGACAGTGTGCTCCACAGAGAGTCCCATCAAAGTGAAAGCATGCACAGAGAGCAAGCTGAGCTCAAGGTCAGGCACAAAAATCACATCGAAGAGATACAAGGGGCCAGACGGACCATCAAAGCACACCACCCCAACACCTTGGACTGGCAAGGACTGACCAAAGCCTTTGCGAACAGAATGAACGGACACCACTGGACCGAGGACAACGAAGTCACTACGACGACATGTCATGTAGTGAGTGGCGCGATAATCGATGATCCAAGTGCCACCCAAATCACGACTGGAGGACGTCACGGTGCAACGGGCAATGGAACACTCGGCTGCAGACGGGCACTCAACAACAAAGGAGGGAAAATGACAAAGGGCGCACAGGTGAGACTCAGAAATTCAATCTGTACTGTCAGGCCCATCATCATCACATGCCAGTTGTGCTCCCCCACACGAGTCATCACGAGAGACGAGAACAGACAAACAGACAGTCTGTGAACCACTCGGATGTGATGACAAACTCGCACCTCCCTGAGAGCAAAGCGCCAGAAGCTGACGGAGCTCGGCGATGGTGCGGTCACGGGGGTCCGTGTCTCCACTGCTCGCCGGTGGGGAAGTGGGAACGGCTGCGGTTGTGGTCGTCGCACGACCAGAGGCTGTGCTGCTCAACGCAGACCGCTATGAGTGTGCAGCCTGAAGACTGCGAGTGATCCACGCCCAAGCAAGCGGCTGCTGGCACTGGGTGTAGCGGTGAGCACCTCCACAGTTGTAGCAGTGAACAGTGCGTCCACTGCTACCGCCTGATGACTGCTGCTGTTGTGACTGCTGCTACGGTGAGTGCTGCTGGTCCGAGCCACGCTTCTTTCGGCTCTTCTTCCCCTGTGCTGCTACTGCCACACCTTGCGTCTGAGTCGGGGTAGCTGGGGTGAAAGGGGAAGAGGAGGGCGTGCCAGAGGATGGAGAAGTGAACTACGAGACAGGCGTCAGTGGTGACGCAATGACCAGTGCAGCAAGTGAACTCTCCTGGTGGGCCACGGTTGCCTCACGAGTGGATGTCACCTGGAGGAAAAGCTGATGCGCCCAAGGAAGAAGCTAAATGGAGGTGGAGAAAGGCTCGAGCGTGGCGTCACTGTACCTCGTGAAGATGTCGGCATGCTCAAGACGGACTCCGATCATGAGCGTGCGAAGCACCCACAGCTATGTCCCTCCTGCGGTCCCAAGGTGCATGTAGATGCGCATGGCGCTCCACCACTAAGCGGTTGCGGGCTTGGCAGGTCCCTGACAAAGGCGCGGATGTGAGCCGCGCACGTGGCGCGCGTCTCTGCAGCAAGCAGTGACAATGCCAACTCTCAGTCCCGACGTGGGTCAGCACCCGCGCCTGTGCCGGCCTCTCCAAGGAAGGGGCGAAAGTCCACGACAGTATCGCGAGGCATGGCGTAATGAAGTCCGCGCATCGCCCGAGCCAGTGTGAGCACCTGAGCACGGTCCGTAACCTGGTACCGACTGTGGTAGTAGGGCCAAACTCCCTCGGAAGTGGCCCAGACCAGGAACAGGTTCTCCGAGCAATCAAAGCTGTCCTCGCTGACATATCGTGGGGGCGGTGTTTCGAAGTCCTTGCGTTGCCGCTCCGTAGGTAGAGCAACCACAAGATGGGAAAGACGAGGGATGGGGAAGACATCGAGACGAGGAAAGTCGCCGAGGTAGATCTCATGCAAAGGTGGGATGGCCGGGAACGGGGAACCGGAACGCGTCTGCAACTGACGAAGACGCTCCTGAAGTAGGCAAATCTCCCTTTCGGAACTGTCATTGTCCATGCCTGGCATATCAGGGTCCTCCTCCAAAGGATCAAGAAGTGGCGGGTCCTGTCCTGCCGCTCTCCTCGGTGTAGATGCTGACTACTGTGCAAAAGGTGTGATATCGCCGACTCCCCCGAAGGTGTGCTGTGGGGCCGTGGAATGGCTCTGGAGAAGATCAGTGAGCGTGCGGATGGCGTCGGTTTGCTCCTACTGTAGGCGACGTATCTCATCCTGCTGACTCCGCAGGTCCGCAATGGCCTGCGAGCGTGGGCTCATGACCCCAGAGGAGGAAGAAGATCTGGTGGTCCTTTGTCTTTGTCTCCGGTTGGAGCCATGTCAGCGGTCAGTATGGGACCGAACGTAAAAAATTCTTCGAACGAGAAACCGACAGCGTTTCTCAAGGAGTTGAAACGTGCAGAAAAATTGATTTTTTGACCCAAAAATTGCTGACGTCAGCACAGCCGTTGATGACATCAGCGTTTCTTACGCTAGCGAAAAAAAATACTAGCTTTGTTTTGCTAGCGTTTCTTTGCCAACGATTTCTTCAAGGTCACGCGAACAGACCGGTGGGGGTGACCTCGTCACCTTCTGCTCATGGCTGCGCAAGGGGTTGCGCAGGCCTGCGCAGGGGGCTGCTTATGCCAGCACAGTGCCATGCAGGCCTGCGGACTACTGTGTAGTTTTGGGACAGCAGAAACTGCGCAGCAGCTGCAATGCTGCTGCTGCGCAGCTGCTGCTTCCGCTGCTGCTACTTTGCTGCTGCTATGCTACAGTTGTTGTAGCAGCTGCAATGCTGCTGCTGCTTCCACTGCTTCCACTGTTGCTACTGCTGCACTGCTGTTGCTGCTCGCGGCTGCTGATGCCGCCGCTGCTGCGAGCTGCTGCCGCCACTACGTGCTGTCAGTGCTCGCAGCCGCCGCCGCAAGCTGCTGCAGCGAGCTGCTACTCTTCTTTTTTTTGTTTGTGTACTGGCTGGCAGCCAGACACGGCTGCTGCTGCCACCCGGTGGTGCTACTGCTGTTGCTCCTGCTACTGCTGCAGGAGCTACTAAATGCCGCAGCTCACCTGATGTAGTGGTGGGGACTGAGTGATGATGTTGTTGTTGAAAGAAAACGGCTGCAACAAGTCCCAGGATACGGCGGCGGCGGTGACTCTCACTAGTGCTGCTGGTACTACGTCTCTGTGGCGCAGCTCAGCGAGAGGAGTCTCGCTGCTCTGATACCATGAGAAAATGCGTGGAAGCTTCCTAGCGATGTTGCCGCTGACTAGGCGTCAGTGCCTGGTCAGACTGTGACGACGGTCACATGTCGTGCACACAGCGGCAATGGTCTAGCTAGGGGACACAAGGCAAAGTGTCAGAATGCTTCAATAGCATTTGTAGAGAGAAATGACAAATGACAGGTCCATGGCATAAGTACCTGCCCAGGCGCACGGCGGGTATCGCACGCGGCAGTGCAAGGTCTGTCCTAAAACCGGCCCAAAACCACTGTTTTGGCCGTAACTCAGCGTAGACAAGTCAGAACACTACGCCGTCTGAACCTTCACGTGCAAAATCTCAAGCCGGACGCTACGACTGGTCACATGCATGCATCCGGCAACAAACGGTGGACACACAATGCAAAGACATGCAAATCATGCCCACGGCCAGTCCACCAATAAAATCCTACAAGCTGTAGAAAAACTGCAGAAGGTCCCAGACAGCATCCAGGACTCTAGGGCGACCGTCGATCAACTCCGAGCAGGTAGTCCACCACCAGACAACGCCTCGGTGCCACCTGGGTCCGCATCAGGGATCTGCATGAGCATGGACACGGCCGAGTGGTCACAGCAAAATGTGTATGTCGACAGAAATGTCACAAATCACAACAGACGTACACAGTTCCTCCCATGCTTGTAGAGGCGACTCTACCTCGAACTTGGGTAGTTCATGCATGGGAGCAGATGGTGTGAGCCACAGACAAAGGGGGTCCACCAGTTCCAGCGCAGCAGATGTCTGATGAGCTGATGTCGAATCTGCCTCTGACAGCACCACCATTAGCATATCAGAGTTTAGGTCGCACACACCCCACCACTTATCCTGCCCTGTCCATGAATGAGTAGTTGTACGGCACTGCTGCATCACATCACATGTCACCACACCGCTGGTTGTTCGTGTCATTGTATGCTATGCATGATACTGATGTGCGGATGGAATCTGGGAAAGTTCTGCGGGTGGACTGTGTGGGTATGATTGCTTTGCAAGCTCTGGGAGGGGCGATATGGCTGACAGGGGTGTTGTCTGTACCCGAACTCAAGGTGAACTTGTTTTCTGGTGGTCAAATTGATCATCATGCATGCATATCTGGACTAAAGCAAAATCAGCGATGCTCGCTCTTTGATGGCAGAGGGCTTTTGATGGTGGATGGGCCACTGCATGCTGATATGCTATACAGGCTCACATAGTTCCCATGCACCGGATCATCACAATCACAATCACATCATGAAAGGCACAGATGCATGTCACACTGATTTTCTGTACAGAATTCTTGCACACATCAACAAGGGAACAGGTGACAGAGCTACTCAAACACACACCGGCACATGGACTGACACCCTTGGAGTCTCTACACGGACTAAAGAACAACACTTGCCTTCTCATTAATGAGGAGAATTCACGCAGATAAGCCTTCTTCAAGTCTGAACATGACAGCACTACCCCACTTGAATTGGTACACATAGACCTGACAGGAACCATGTCTGTTCCATACCTCCAGTATGGAGCACAGTACATAGGGAGCCTGAACAATGAACATCCACTTTTGCTGGGCATTCCTGCCACGCACGAAGGCTGATGCTCATCGTGCCATCGCTTAGTAGATACCCTATGCCGAACCTCAAATGGGTTGCAGTCTCAAGGTTCTTCGTACAACCAGAGGGGGTGAATTCATGGACACACTGATGGCAGAACTGAAAGGTAGAGTGATATTGGACCAAACTACTGTCCCTTACAGTCCCTAAAAGAACGGTGTTACTGAGCGCTGGAACCGTACATTAGGATATGAATTGCCTACTCTCCTGACAGAATCTGGAATCTGCTTTAAGTTCTGGGAAGAGGCAGTGAAATACATCACTTGGGTGTGGAACAGGATACCACAATATTGTCCAAATCAGTTACACCATGGGAATGCTGGTTCATAGAATGGGCAGACTTGCGACCGGCGTGGGTGTGGGGAACCATGGCTTGTGTGTGGCTTCTAGAACAACAACCACACAAGCTAAGTCCTAGAGGAATGTGGTGTGTATTTGTTGGGGTGTCCTATGCCTCCACGGCATGGAGGTTCTGAGATCCTGTTAATCACAGCTTCCTAGAGAGTCGTGACGGGTCCTTCTTAGAGAACATGCCATACAAGGTGTTTCTCAGGAATGCTCCACAGTTTTTTGTACCCCAACAGTACCCTGCGTACGGAATTGTACCTACCTTCACTCCTCAGAGAACAGCACCCTTGCAAAAAACACCTGCTCCTTCACCTGCATTGCAGACAAGTTCCCCTTAAGAACCCCCACCAACATTAAGACTGTGAGATTGGAGGAACCAAGAGGTAAGAGCACTATCTCACCTCCCAGTTTGCAATCCCTTAGTTCTGCTCAGCTGTCGAGTCAGTTCAAGGAACGTGTCCTGGAGCCATTGCGCAGATCCTCGAGAAACTTACCTCAGGAAGACAACAAGCAGTTCTATAATGTGGTCGGATTGCTTGCACCTCAAGTGGAACAAAATGAACCGACCACCCTTGCTGAAGCTAGGGGACATCCTAATGCAAAGGAATGGAACCAAGCCATGGCTAATGACATTAACGCTCTGCTGGAGAAACAGGTTTTTGAACTCGTCCCCCTCCCACCAGGTCATAAGGCCATAGGTGTGAAATGGATTCACAAACTCAAAAGGAACTTGGTAGGCATGATAGAAAACTACAATTTCAGGTTGGTAGCCAAGGGATTCCACCAAATCCCCAGCCAAGATTTCACTGACACTTATGCACCAGTTGGGAAGCACGTGAGTAGTCGATTCCTGCTGGAAATTGCATCTCTTACAGACTAGGAAGCCTATCAAATGGATGTAAAAAAATCATTTTTTTGATGGGCCGCTCAATGGATAACTTGCTCATTCTCTCCTTTCTCTCACAATTGTATCCAACACCAAAAGAATTCTCACTGCCCACTACCCCATGACGGATCTTGGAGAGGTACATGACTTCTTGGGTATGACCATAACACGGGACCGCAAAGCACGCACCCTCTCCCTACATCAAGGAAGATTCATTGCACATCTCACTGAACGCTTTGCACACCTTGTACAGAATGTATCACAACAGTGAGTCCAGATTTCTACGCACATCTAATTGATGCAAAAACCAGTGAATACGGACCAGAGACAGACCCACACTGTAAAGATAGATACTTGCCAGCCTGAGCTACATAGCTACTACCACACAACCGGATATAGCCTACGCAATCAACATGTTTGTCCAGTTCAACAAGAACATGCTTTGTGCCACCTGATTGGTGATAGTCGAGTGGTGGTGCAGCTAAGTGAACGCACCAATGGTGGTAGCTGGCACGCCTATGGTAGGGTTGACACTGTATTTGCCAGTCTCCTCACTTTGTCACTCAAGCCTTGTGGCAATGACTGCATTTATGGAACGTGTGGTGTTTGCAGTGGCAAGAGACGGTGCAGCAGGGTCAGCCGGAAACAAGTACTCCCACAGCTACCTACCCTGGGCCCAGGCACTGAAGTGCACTACTCAGGTAGAAAATGTGAGACTAGCAGTGAAGACATGCAGCTGGGAATGAAATTCAAGCTGGCAGGGTGTGGCAGAGGTAAGGGGCGTGATTATATCAGAGGGGTTTGGCAAGGTGGAACCTGCAGAAATCCTTGAAGATGCTGAAGTGGAAGGCATGTATGCAGCAGGCAGACGTGCAAAGACAAGAGCTGCTACTTGAGCACCAAATATTTTGCATTCATCTTTGTGCAGCTTAAGACACTGCTCAGAAGCGTGTGTGCCTCACATGCAAAGACACAGCTTATGCTACAGCGCAGCTATGGCAGATTCATTTTGACCAGGCATGGTGACGGCATAGCGCTTTGCCAGAAGAAAAAATCTGGCAGAGTTTCTTGTACACCCGCTTTGCCAGAAAAATCAGGTGTGCAGATCACTGTCTTGCTCTACTGCACGAGAGCCCAACATGAGAAAACATTCACAGGGGTAGAGAGAGCAAAAGATGTGTGTGTCACATGGGCAACAGTGGCAGGATGCAGAAATTCAGGGCAGTTGCACTGGGTGCAATGTCAGTCGACAGTTGATGGAGAAGAGGGCTACTACCGCTGATGTTGTTGTTGCCACAAAGGTAGCCTGAACTAGAACAGCCAATTCAAGCCCGTCCATACGAGTTGCAATTTCCAACCTAGTAGCTGGAGCTGCAGCAGATATCATTGCTACAGTATAGAAGCTGTACGCCGAAGGAGAATATTATGCAAATGCAATGGCTGCCGATGTAGAGACCCAAATGCCTGCTGCTACCAATGCCGTGGCTAAGGCCAATATGACTGTGGCCAGGGAAACTGCTGCTGCGGCCACCTGTGTCTACACCGCCGTTACAATAGTCCCTGACACTAGTATTACCTTGGTGTGCCTCCATGGCATGACCAACATGTGTCATGGTGGGGGCATGAGCTACACAGGCTGCTTCTACAAAGGTAGTCGTGGCAGAGGTGGTGGCTTCCATAATACACGTCAGCTGCAACTGTACAAAACATGTAGCTTTCATGGTTACTGTGTCACATGCTTCCTCAGGCATGAGGGCCTCTGCTACTTCTTCTTCTCCTCCTACATCTGGACTGTCGACCTGAATGAGGGGATGGGTAGATCTTTGCACCTCAAGTTGAGGTTGTGGTGGAGTGTGAGGCACGAGACTGGGCACAAAGGTGCCGCTGTCAGGAGTGCACAGTCACATCGTGTGATGCAGAGACGAATGATCCTCAAAGAAGGAGCCCACAAGATCCACCCCAGAGAGGTCAGAGTGTGCCAGAGTTCTAAAGGTGCAGCAACAGACGCTGCTGGAAGTGACAAATTGGCTGGTCATGCCCCTCTTTCTACCGGAACGGTAGCTGCTTTTTTCTGCTGCTGTAGCTACTTCTTCATCTGCTACTGCTCCTGCTGCGGCCGCTGCTGCTGCAATTTACACCAATGAAACGGCATCTATTCTTGTCCTCATGACTCTGAGAATAGGAGCTTCTCCACACAACTGCCGCCACTACTGCTGCTGCTGCTACTTTTGCTGCTGTTGGTGCTGCTACTTTGCCTACCACTGTTACTGCACCTACTACTGTTTGTTCTATTGCTGCTACAAGTGCTATTTCTGCTATTGATGCTACAGTAGATGGCTGCTGCAGCTGCTGGTGATGCTGTGGTACATGGCTGCTGCAGCTGCTGCTGATGCTGTGGTACATGGCTGCTGCAGCTGCTGCTGATGCTGTGGTACATGGCTGCTGCAGCTGCCGCTGCATATCGGAAGCAATAGATGTGACTGGTACTTCTCTATGCAGCTGTCATCACCACCACTGCTCTCGCGCATGCTGATGCAGGCATTGCTTCTGTGGATGCTTCTGCTACTACTGCGTCTGCTGCTACTATGGATGGATACTGCAGAGTCTGCTGCATATCTGCAACAACAGGCATTAATGCAACTTCTACTGCTTCTGATGCTACTACTGTTGCTACTGCTACAGCTGCAATGGACAGATCAAGCACGAGCACCTTCACTGCTCACAGTGGTTTGCTACGGTGAAAGATGGGAGCGGCCTCGCAGATGGAGGCTGGCAGGTGGAAATCACTTGTTTTTGGTGCGAGCAGGGCCAAAGGCAGAGATACGGTGCTGAATTCAGTAACGTATGTTGCTTGACGTCGTCTCGGGTGAAAGAGACCAGATGTTCAATGAGCTGACGTCCAGTGGACGACTGCCGCTGTTGGTGGATCGGCGGCTAAGGCTACTGCTGCAGTCTTGGGATGTGGAGTTGCCGGTGGAAAGAGAGCCAAGGTTGCTGTGTGAGGCCCATGAGGGTACAAGTCTGCACATTGCTGCTGCACACCTGCTATTGCTACAACAGTTGTAGTGGTGATGGTAGGAGCGGCAGCAATCTTTGTGGTCCTGGATCATGGGTAATGCAGTGATGCAACAATTGCTCTTTTCCTTAGCTTTAATGACAGAGGATAGGAGGGAGGATTGTGAGGGAAAGGGAAGAATCTGAGAGAGCATGCATTATGTCACACAAGAGCTCATGCCATGGATTTTGGGCAAGTGGTGACTGAGTTTCCCAAGTCACAAAATAACAGGAGCATTGAGCGGCATCTAAACAACCCCTCTCCCTAGCGGTCAAGCAAGCACAGAGCTCGCTCGTGACTATGGGTGTTTTCCCACTGCAAGATCCAGCCTTTCTTCTTGAGGTTACCATAATGCCTGTGATGCAAGAAATTTTTTAACAGCATTTGTCTAGGGACAAGCACCTTGCGTAGCACTTCAACCAGAAACATCATGTCCTTGCATAAATCATTATGTCGTAATGGCCTGTGCACACAGAAAGCATAAACAATTGTCCTGTGATGGTGCTTTGTGCTCTGCCTCTCAACAAGGTACCAATTTCCTTGCTGGCTGATCCTCCACTGGCAACAGGCCCACTGTGGCACTCTCTCTTGTCTCTCCAGTGGTCAGTGTGACGGTGTCACAGAGTGTCACGTTGTTGGTGTCTGGTGTCATGTCACTTTTATAATGACAAGACAGCCAAGTCCACTGGCCTTCATACATACGCACCTGTGCAGGAGAGTGGACCAACATGGCTGAAGCTGGCAACAAAAGGTTCATAGAGACAACCGCACACCTGGTGGCCAAGCGATTTCTTCACTCAGCCAATGTTACTCTTTCCATTTGTACAGCTTGAGGCTTGTACCAATGGCCCTGCCAGCAGCCCCCTCCAATATTCTTATGCTGTTTTTATGCTCCCAAACTCAAATCATCCCAAATTCAGATCATGCTGAAATACACTTCAGGATGCCGTGGTACATTCTGGCATGCATGTATGGATCTCATTTTACTTGTTGGTGAAGCTTGCTCCCAGTCAGTGATCGTGCTTGGATCATACTGCCTAACTTTTACAAAAACAGCCACCCTTAGTTTTATCCGAGAGGTATGACTTGACTCAAGGGGAGGTGGTAAGATTCAGCTCGTGTGTGATATGTGAGTGGAGCTCCCTTCACCCTACTGATTGTCTTGTTTTTTCTTAATATCACAGGTGTACCCTCTTCCAGGTGCTCAAAGTGAAATGTGAACTTGCATTCATGGGTCCTCATGTTGTCTTGTAAGACAGACGTAAGAACAACAAGGGTCTGGCTATGGAGACAAACAATATAGTGTGAAGTAACCATAATGCAGAAAGAACTACCAAATGACAATAGCCGCAGGCGCCAGCCAGGTTGAGCGTTATGGCATGTCGTTTTATCCTAAACTAGCCCAAAACCAATGTTTTAAGCTTATCTTGGTACATGTTCATCCAAAATGAGACACCTTCTGATCCTGCACATGTGGATGAAAAATATTCAGCCAAACCAAACAAGTATACACATACCATATTCCGGCATCAATTGGTGGATTCACAATGCAAAACCATGCACATGTGGCCTATGGCCACTCCACTGAGAAAAAAATGGAGGCTGCAAGAAAACAACAGAAGGTCCCAGCAGGTCTCCGGCATGCCATAGCATCTTTCCTACAGCTGTGGATTGGTAGATGACTGCATGACAGTACCCTACCCTGAGACGGGTTCGCATCATAGATTTGCATAGGGACAGACACAGCTGAGTGGTCAAAGTCAGTTTTTTAAATAGGTAAGAACTACTCACATCACAATACACCCCCATTGTCCAATGTTGCATGTCCATATACTTGTGTAATTGACATGATTGTGCAACAAGATTCTCAACAGTGTGCACACATCCCCTCTCCACTTTTAGGAACCCTCAAGCAAGGGAAAACACGTGAAATTCTTTCCATGTAAATCTTTTTGTGCACCGCTACCTTGGTTAGGAAGCCAGCCAGCTGAAATTCTGTGCCGATCCAAATGATGGATATCACCTACCACTCCATCATGATACACCAAAAATGGTGCTTAAAAACATTGTACTTAGCGCGTACATGAAGCACACCAGCTTCTTCTATGATGACAGGAACACCCAGGTTGTCATAGCAATTGAACGCACTGGCATAATTCACAAAAAAAGTGCTATAGCCATTCTCCCATGGCAATCCCAGCTCCCAATACAACATACTCTACCTCTGACAAGCTATGTACAATAAAGCTATGCTTGCCACTAAACCCATCTAAGTCCTCCCATCAGGACACCAGGCCCAGTTGTTGCATGTGTAGCTTTCAACCACCACCATGTATTGTCAACAGATACAAAGCCCCATGTGCGATGGAGAAATCACGTACTGCACAAATTGTATAGCTACATTCAACGCTCTCACTCATAGACACATTGTGAAAACAGCACAAGGAGGTTGATGGTGAAGGCAATGCAAGGCCAAAAGAGTGGACAAGTACATGAGAGAGCCAATGATGTACAAGCACAAAGAACTTCCATTGTATCCCCAAATATGCTAAATCATCCGTAACCCTGGCAAAGCATACCCAATGAAGCAAGATTTTCCACCTTTAGCAGTCATGATGGACCTTTATTCCAAACCCAAGTCCTTCATCCTGGAGGTAAGATCCTTAACCTATGAGAATTGCTTGGGTATGAAGTGGGCCTTGTACTGTTCCACTGAGACATTTGGTTTCACCTTTTTTGCAAAAGACCCACTTGGTCTTATAATCCTTTGCCCCAGTGGAAGGAAAACAAGCCCATAGACACCATGCTCTCAAATGACGTGAAGCTCATCCTTACAGGCTGAACACCAGAATACCCCGTTTGTTACGAAGAGAACCACCTTAAATGTACCGGATCTGCCAAATTTTATGGAAAGCTCCAAGTGGGAAGAAGATATGTGTCTAGTGTGAGTTGGGTCACAACAAGGCGATGGAAAACTATCACCACATGCAAAGGAGAGCTTGCAGTGAATCAAGCAAGAAGAGACGCGGGCAGAGGTACAAGGGAGGCTGCTTGGACAGCAGTGAGGAAATACACAGGCACACAGGGGGAGGGTGCTGTAGGGATGGATGCAAGAGGAGAGGTGAGAGGCAGCTTAGGAACAAGCACAGGCAGAGACGTAGATATGGCCATCGACAAGGCCTTTGGCCCAACAGCCACAATGGCCAGATTTTCATTGGCCGACACCTGAACGTTACGTACGGAGGCACGGAAAAACCCATCCACCCATCTAGACTATCCCATTTGTCAGGATTTCACACAGGTCAGAGCATGGTCAGTGATTAGAGGAAGGATGTGAGAGAGGTCTGCGCAAGTCAAAGCCTAGAAAAAAAGAGAATCTCTGGACTCGACGACATGGTGACACATAGGGTCCCAAAAGCATCATGCCTTTGACCATGGTGTGATGCCAAGAAAGACAGACATGCAACCTTGTGGGGAGACCGTGGAGCCCTGTTTTTCCTTAGTTTGCTAGACACAAGCCGAGGAGCTCCAAACACGGGTCGGCATAATGAATGAATCAAAGCTCGTATGGTAGAGCATGGTGCCATAAATGATCGTCAAGGAGGTGGTTCAAGACCCATGTCTTATAGGAGAAGCCCTCAAATGTGAAGGATTTTGGAAGAGACTCTCAGACCGCATGGCCCAAACCATATCCTCCATGGTGCAGTTCCAACAGTCCATCCTATTGACGTGTGGTAGGGGAATAGAGAGCCAGTAGAAGACACCATGCTTCATAAGGAGTGTCTTTCTTGCCGAGGCACTCTCAAGTGCTGTTTGACCAGACCATGTGGAGAGTATGATGTAATTGAAGCTCAGCGCCATCCCACAAGGACTTGTCGTGGAGGAAACCGAGCACGTCAGAGGAAATCAGCTCTTCATGGAGATGGAATCAAGAGACTGACTCAAGGTAGGTGTAGTGTTGCATCTT
>SZWC01035326.1:0-12557 GCA_023375785.1 Penium margaritaceum | reverse complement strand
GCACAAATCAAACATCAGCCCAGTACCGATGCATTGATTTTGATTTCGATTCTATGATAGGGAGGCGGGAGGTGGCACACGAACCAGTTTTCAAGAGTTCGCAATTGTTGCAATCGATTCATCCCAACGGATTTCTTCCCATTCTACTCTCACGTCGGATTACGTGGCAGGCCTGTTGTGATTTGTGACGTTCCTGTCGATATGTACAATTCACTGTGACGACTCGGCCGTGTCCATGCCTGTGCAGATCCCTTATGCGGACCCAGGTGGCGCCGGTGCGTTGTGTGGTGGTGGACAAATGGAAAGCTATGCAGCAGGTTGGGGCAGCAGCGTTGTTGATGTAGCGTGCGGGCTTCCACGCTCGTTGCTTAAGACAGCTGCCCCCTCAGTCTGCTACTCTAGAATCTAAGTCTGGGAGCTCTGGGTTTGTTACTCAGAAACGTGCGCGCCAGAGTCAGCGCCAAAAAGCAGCTGAAAACTGATAGTAACTGATTACGAATGAAGAATGAACAGCAATGGGGGACCCCTCCAAGTTCTAGCCCCCCCCCAGCTCTGTAGAGCTTGTTAGTCAGTTCATCAGCCAATCAGAAAATAGCTAATTTCAGGCTGGCAGGTTTTCTCGGTGAGGCCTGCCAGACGGCCGACAGCCCAAAACCCGGGCGTCGTCCGTTTTGCCTGAAAACTGGACCATACCACAATACCAAAGCTGCGAACGCAGCCCTGCGGTCAGAATCTGCTAGAAAAACAGTAGCGAGGAGTTACGGTAGCCTGAACCCAGGCAGTGCCCACGATGGTTTATGCTGCCAAACAGGGCCATGCAACATGTAACTGGGACCCTAGGCAGCGCATGACGACGCAGGCACGACAGTACATCCGGACGCATGCAGACAGCGACTGCGGTGGCAGTGACTGCCGGCAGTGCGACCGCCGAGGAGGCCTGCCAATGGAGCTAAACACGTCGCCGGAGAGAGGGGGCTCAAGCGAACTGCGAGATGACCTCAGCGTGCGTCGGCTCCAACAGACGACACTCCATCAGCATCCAGTCTTGCCGTCAGTCATCTGCACGCCGATGTACACAAGCCGGGAGGACACAACAGAGCACAATGAGCGCAAAAAACCAATACTCCCCCATGACTCACAGGCGTAGTGCACATGGGCGGGCAGAGACACGGTCAACACACAGACTCCCCCAGGACACGCAGAAGTGCAAGCAGAGACAAAGAGAGCGAGTCACGGACGCACGCCGACTGAACTCACAGCCTTCTTAAACGAGTCCCGCTTCAGTGCCTTGGTCAGGAAGTCAGCCAGCTGCCGTGCTGTCTCAACCCACACGATGCTGATGTTGCCGTCATGCAACAACGAACGCACATAATGATACTCAACATTGACGTGCTTTGTGCGAGTGTGATGCACACCGTCATTGTCTGCAATGGCCATGGAACTTTCATTGTCACAATGCAAGGTGATGGATGCGACAGACTGACGCAACTCGGACAACAAACGACGCAACCACACACTCTCACACGCGCCTGAGCCAAGAGCCACGTACTCAGCCTCAGCAGTGCTGCGTGCAATGCACCCCTGCTTGCCACTGCGCCAGGACACAGGTGTGCCCCCGACCAGAAAGATCCACACGGTGCGACTCTTACCGTCTGGACTGCCGGCCCAGTCACTGCCGGTGTAACCCACTGCAACGACTGACGGTTGACGGCGGAACATGAGGCCTCGGCGAGGGGTCGAGACGACATAGCGTAGTACTCGGATCGCGGCCTCAAAGTGGAGGTGACGCGGCTCCTGAGAGAACTGGGCCAGGAGGTTAACGGTGAACGCGATGTCAGGACGCGTCGTCGTCACCAGGAACATCAGTGACCCGATGACCCGCAGATATGTGGTCACATCAACTGGCTCCCCCACAACAGTTGGGTCATGACTCTTCAACTTCACCTGGCCATCGGGTGACATGGGTGAAGATGCGCTGGGCACGAGGGGCAAGTCCTCGGCGAAGCGAGTGGACAGGGTCTGCACATAGGCAGCCTGGTGGACATGCATGATTCCCTGAGAGCGATCATGCTCGAGCTCCATGCCTAGGAAGACTCGGGCAGACCCGAGATCCTTCATATGGTAGGCGGCGTGCAGTAGGTCCTTGACGTGCTGGATGGCTGTCGCGTCTGGCGACGCAATGAGGAGATCGTCGACGTGGACCAGAACTGCGGCGAAGGTCTGACCTCGCGGGCTGACGAACAGTGCGGGGTCTGCGGTGCTACGCTGGAGGCCGCCACGAAGAAGCGTACTGCTGATCTCCTGGTTCCAGCACCGAGGCTACTGCTTCATGCCATAGAGGGCCTTCCGCAGCCGCCAAACTCTCCTAGTGCCGTCGTCGAAGCCTGGGGGCTACGTCATGTAGAGCTCCTCACCCTCCAGTGAGCCATGGAGGAATGTGTTGCTCACGTCCATCTGATGCAGCTCCCACCCGTGCTGGGCAACCAGGCTGAACAATGCCCGGCTAGTGGAGAAACGGCCAACTGGGGCGAAGATCTGGTCGTAATCGATCCCAGGGACCTGAGCAAACCCCTTTGCTGTGAGACGGGCCTTGTACTTGTCCAAAGATCCGTCGGGCTTCCACTTACGCCGAAAGACCCACTTGACACCAATGGCCTTCCGACCTGGAGGGAGGTCGACGAGGTCATAGACGTGGTGCTGTTGGATAGCGGCGAGCTCCTCGGCACAGGCAGCATCCCAATGTGCGGCCTCAGGGGAGGCTCGAGCCTCGTGTAGGGTGGAAGGGTCCTCTGGGCGCGCTGTGGACCGGACTGAGAGGGCATGTGCATCACGAGCCCCAGGTGGGATGCGTGCAAGTGCAGCCACAACAGCATGCCGATGCTCGTGATGAAGCATGGCGTACCCCAATGCAGAGCCCGGGTGAAGGTATGCGATAATGGCAGAAGTGGTCACGCCGAGAGCCTTTGTGCCAGGGTCCCCACTCACGACCGTGGGAGAGGAGGAGACACGTGGAGCCACGGGGGGTCGAGGTGCCACGGAACGGGGAGCGACGGTCTGCGCACTCACTGTCGGCCGAGGTCGGAGGCTGCCGCCTGGACCACGTGTGTAGCGCGGTCGGGCAGAAGATGATGCTCAGTCCGACGGGCCGACGGAGCAGACGGTGTTACTGGTCCGGAGGAGCTGATAGACGCCACACGCGCTGCTGGGCCAGGGGGGCCAGCGGACACAACTGGGGCTGCCGGGCCAGAGGGGCGAGTGGACGCAAGTGGGGCTGCTGGCCCAGAGGGGCGAGCGGATGCGACTGGGCCTGCTGGCCCGAAGGGGCCAGCGGACGTCACTGGAGCCATCGGCCCGGGGGGGGCATCGGAAGCGACTGGGGCTACCGGCCCGGAGGGACCAGCGGACGTGACTGGGGCTGCCGGCCCGAAGGGGCGAGCGGACGCGACTGGAGCCGTCGGCCCGGAGGGGCCATCGGAAACAACTGGGGCTGCCGGCCCAGCGGACGCGACTAGGGCTGCCGGCTCGGAGAGGCCAGTAGACGCCACTGGGGCAGCTGGCTTCGAGTGGCCAGTGGACGCGATTGGGGTTGCCGACCCGGAGGGGCCGGCGGACGCGACTGGGGCTGCCGGCTCGGAGGGGCCAGTAGACGCGACTCGGTCAGCTGGCTCGGAGGGGCCAGCGGCCGCGACCGGGGCTATCGGCTCAGAGGGACGGAGTGATGTGTCACCCGGAAGCGACAGGACGGAGGACGGACTCACCACTCCTCCACGCGACGGGAGGGACACGGACGAGCCGGAGCGGATGAGGTCACGAGGAAATAGGTCCTCGAAAAAGAGGGCATCGCGGGACTCGACGATGCAGTGTCGGGATGGGTCCCAGAAGCACCAAGCCTTGGACTGACGAGACACGCCGAGAAAGGTGCATGGGCGTCCGCGGGGGGCAAGCTTGCCACCCTGCTGTGGGGCGGGCAGCCCCAAAACGGCTACGCAGCCCCAAACGCGAGCCGGGCGGAGGTCACCACGCCGACCGCACTAGTGCTGATAGGGCGTGGACTGGCGGGGAAGGGGACCGTGGGGAACCCGGTTCCAGACCCAGGTCATGTAGGCCATGGCCTCAAAACATAAGCCAATGGAGAGACCGGACTCGACTCGCATGGTGCGGACGGTATCGTCCATGGTACGGTTCCACCGCTCGGAGACGCCGTTCTAGGCAGGTGTGTAGGGCGCAGACGTCTCATGGCGGATACCACGGGAGGCGAGAAAGGTCGTGGCGTCACCCAAATACTCGCCACCGCGATCGGAGCAAAAGCGACAAAGGGGGCGGCCACACTCGCGCTCCACAAGGACAAGCCAGTCCTGAATGGTTCGGGCAACATCGCTCTTCTGCCGAAGGCAGAAGACCCAACGGTAGCGAGAGTAGTCGTCCGTCAGAGTGAGGACATAGCGGCCATGCTCACCGACGGATTCGGTGGGCAGAGGGCCCATGACGTCCAAGTGGACAAGGTCAAGGGGGGCGGACGCCCGTGAGGAAGAGAGGGGGTACGTGGACCGGTGCATCTTGCCCTGAGCGCAGTCAATGCACTCAGTGGGGCATGGGAGAGGGAAGGTCTCTGGGTCAAGGCCCTTGGCTGGCTGGGTGCGGAGCATGCTCTCTACTGCGGCAAAGTGGACGTGGCAAAGGCGGCGGTGCAAGAGGCGGGTGTGCTGAGGAGAAAGTGTGCTGGTAACGAATACATGACCGGTCGCAGCCGACGGGGAGGAGACGGGAGGGGAGGAAGAGAGGCGGGAAACGTGCCACAAGTTGCCACGGGCGGTGGCGTGCGGGACGACAAGACCCGACGGACGCAATGACACAGTGCCGACACCACGTGAGTGCACAACGTCCATACTCATGCGGTCAAGGGCAGTCACNGACAGGAGGCTGAGCTCGAGACCAGGGACAAAGAGAACATTGGTCAAAAAGATGTCACCGGCCGGACCACGGAAACGAACGACGCCTACCCCACGGACAGGCAACACCTGTCCGGAGCCCGTCCGGACCCCGGAGACATCGCCGACAGGATCAAGCATACTGAAGGCCTCGCGCGACGCCCTCATATGATGCGTGGCCCCGGAGTCGATGATCCAGGTCTCAGCAGGGTCCTGGACAGAGGTCGCCAGATCAGTCACGATCACATGGCAGCAAGCGAGGGACGCGGACACGGTGGACGGAGGAGCGAAACGAGACTGCCAATCGTCAAGGAGTGGGGTGGATGAGATCACGAGAGACGACAAGACAGACGAGGAAACGGAACACAACCGTAGCTCAGTCTCAGTCATGCAGGGATGGGCCGGAGGGCAGGAGGTGACGCAACTCGCACTTCCCTGGGGAGGAGGGCGAGGGAGGCCAAGCTGGAGCGTGATGAACTGCTCTAGCTGACGCTCTCGGGATGACGGCCCAGGAGTGTACACAGACTGCGGGGTGACGGCGCCAGAGCCCGGGTAGTAGGGTGACTGAGCCGGCGAAGGAAGCGTAGGTGCCGACGACAGAGGGTAGTACTGCTGCGGGTAGTACTGCTGCGGCACGGGTGGCTGCAGGACAGGCGGAGCTGTTGGAGAGGCAGAGGTGCCGGACGAGGCCGGAGTGGTAGGACTAGCAGTAGCGACGGCGGCAGATGCGAGGCGGCGCTCCCGCTGGCGTCGCATGGTGGCGATGACGCGGGCCTCGTCCGTCGGGAGAGGGCACGTGTACCACCCGTGCCCAGGCTACCCACAGTTGTGGCAAACCGAGCCACTACCGCTGGGACCGGTCGATGACTGCTGCTGTTGTTGTTGCGATGGACCCTTGCCCTTCTTGTTCTGGCTTTTCTTCTTCTTCCTTGAGGGTGATGGGGTAGCTGCGACAGGGGAGGCAACGGCCACGGAGGCAATGGCAGGGGCGGCGACGGCAGGGGATGCAAGGGCCTCCGTGCGATGGAGTTGGGACTCCTGGTGAGCTTCCTCAATGCGAAGGAAAAGCTCATATGCCCAGGGCATGAGAGTGCCCTGGGCCTCCATGGTGGTGAGGACGTCCTGAGGGTAGTGTACGAAAACGTCCGCGTATGCGCTGGTGGCGCCGCGCTTGATGGTGAGGAGCACGGACAGAGGAGGTGGAGCCGACTTGCCGAGTCAACGGAGGATGTCCTCCGCTCGCTGCCAGTAGGCAGTGACCGTCTCGGCCTCCCCCATGTGTAGGGAGTTGAACTCCCGGAGCAGAAGGCTGATCTCAGCGTCGCTGGACATGCGATTGTGTCTGGTGAGGACGTGCCAGGCGGCTGCCGGGTCTGGGATAGCGCCAGCGGTGAAGTCGCCGAGGAAGGGCTCCAGGGCAAGGCGGGAAGCTGGAGGGGCGACTGGTACAAGGGCGCGGACGGCGCGACTAGCGTCATATAGCTGGTCGGCCTGGGTGGAGTCGTAAGGGAGGGTGTAGTAGGCCCATAGACCCTCACCCTGCACCCAGATCCGGAAGCTGAGCTCCCAGCTCCCGAACTGCTTGCCGGCCTGAAGCGGCGGTGGCGGCATCTCAAAGTCCTTCTGCCTACGACCGGCACCCAGAGTGGGGCCAAGGATGGAGGTCACTGTCTGCCATTGGCACTGAGTCTGCTGCTGCGCTAAGTAGTACATGGCGGCGGACACAGCGTGGCTAGCGTGCCCTGGAGGAATGAATGACGGCAGCGCGCTGGTGGCGGTTTGGGAGGCATCTGGTTGTAACGCCGCAAGCTGCTATGTCAAGGCGGCAAGTTGTTGCTGAAGAGTAGCAAGTGGGTCAGGGGTGCTGCCAACGTTACCAGTGGGCTCCTGCTGCTGCTGCTGCTGTAGGGGCGGTGGCTGCTGCTGTATGGGCGGTGGCTGCTATTGCTGCAGCGGTGGCGGTTGCTGTTGTAGAGGCGGCGGTTGCTGCTGTTGTAGCGGCGGTGGCTGCTGCTGTATGGGCGGCGGCTGCTACTGCTGCAGCGGCGGCGGCTGCTGCTGTGGAGGCGGTGGCTGTTGCTGCTGCAATGGCGGCGGCTGTTGCTGTTGGTGCGGCGACGGCAGCTGCTGTTGCCGTGGCAGCGGCGGTTGCTCCTGCTACGGCGGCGGCGGCAACTGCTGCTCTTGCGGTGGCGGCGTCTGCTGCCGCTGCAGCGGCGGCGGGTGCTGCTGCTACTGCTGCTGCTCCTGCTAAAAGAAAGGAGGGGTAGGGGTCCCCCAATAAGAGGAGGATCCCTCCTCGCCGAGACTACCAGCCATGCCTTGGTGTGTGTGTGTGTGTGTTTTTTTTGTCTTTGTGCTGCTGATTTCAGAAGGAGGTTGGGGGAGTGGGGAATCTACCCACTCCTCTTGACTTCCCCCTTTCCCCTTTTCCCCTTCTTCTCACCCTCCTTTTTTTTATGACGTCAGTAGTGACATCAGCAGAGGGGTGCTGACGTCAGCAGCGGCGAATGTTGCGGCCGCCGCTGCTGCTGTTGGTACTGATGCTGCTACAGCCGCTACTACTACTGCTGCTACTGCTGCTCCTGCTACTGCTGTTGCTGCTGCTGCTGCTGAAGCTGCTGCTGCTATTGCTGCTGCTACTGCTGTTGCTGCTGCTGCTGCTACTGCTGCTGCTGCTGTTGCTGATGCTGCTGCTATTGTAGCTGCAGCTGCTGGTGCTGAAAGCTCTAGCAGTTTTTGTGGTTGCTGCTGCTGCAGCAACGAGTTGCTGCAGCTCGTTGCTGCTGTTGAATGCTGCTGCAGCTGTTGCGTGCTACAGCAGCTGCTCGTTGCAGCTGTACGCTGCTACAACAAGCTCCGGGGGTGGGGGATTTATTTGTTGTCCCTTTTTTGTTTTTTTTTTCCTTGTCACAGCGGGCAACAACCCGCTGTCTGTTGCGAGCACCGGGCTGCTGCTCGCCTAGCAGTAGCGAGCTGCTGCTCGCTGGCAGCAGCGGGCTGCTGCTCGCTGCTCCGTCGCTACGAGCAGCGGGAAGCAGCAGCCGCGGCTGGCAGCTGCCAGCTGCTGCTCGCTGTTGCTGCTGCTACAGCTGGCAGCTGCTGCAGCTCGCTGCAGCAGCTGTTGCAGCCCGCTGCTGCTGCTGCACGCTCCTGTAGTTGCTGCTTGCTACGGCTGCTGCCTGCTACTGCTGCGAGCTGCTACAACGGGCTGCTGCTACGGGCTGCTGCTGCGGTTGCATGCCGCTGCTGCTGCTGCACGCTGCTGCTGCCGCTATTACGAGCTGCTGCTGCTGCAGGCTGCTCCTGCTGCTGCGAGTTGCTGCTACGAGCTGCTGCTACTGCGGGCTGCTGCAAGCTACTGCTTCTGCCTGCTGCTACTGGTGGTGCCAGTCACTGCACCTGGATGACGTTGTCGCGTGCGTCGTTGCCTACAGACGTCGAACGCAGCCTGCCGCTCACCTCCTCGCGTCACGAGTGGGGGTCAGTTCTGGCGAAAGAATTCGGCAGCATTTCCCCTGGCCCAATGGCCGTGGGAAAAAATCTGACGCCGCCACCAGGAGGGTCAATGCTGTCAGACAAAATCCGGCAGCATTTCCCCTGCACTGGCGCGTATGGGGGTCCGCCGGCGTTGTCTGGCACCTGTTCGCCAGTCTTCTGCTGCTGCTGCTACGCTTTGGTTCTTATACCAAAATGGAAAACTATGCAGCAGGTTGGGGCAGCAGCGTTGTTGATGCAGCGTGCGGGCTTCTACGCTTGTTTCTTAAGTCAGCTGCCCCCTCAGTCTGCTACTCTAGAATCTAAGTTTGGGAGCTCTGGGTTTGTTACTCGGAAACGCGCGCGCCAGAGTTAGCACCAGAAAGCAGCTGAAAACTGATAGTAACTGATTACGAATGAAGTATGAATAGCAATGGGGGACCCCTCCAAGTTCTAGCCCCCTCCAGCTCTAAAGAGCTTGTTACTCAGTTCATCAGCCAATCACAAAATAGCAAATTTCAGGCTGGCAGGTTTTTTTGGTGAGGCCTGCCAGACGGCCGACAACCCAAAACCCGGGCGTCGTCCGTTTTGCCTGAAAATTGGACCATACCATAATACCGACGCTGCGAACGCAGCCGTGCCGTCAGAATCTGCTAGAAAAGCAGTAGCGAGGAGTTACGGCAGCCTGAACCCAGGCAGTGCCCACAATGGTTTATGCTGCCAAACAGGGCCATGCAACATGCAACTAGGACCCTAGGCAGCGCATGACGACGCAGGCACGACAGTATGCACTGGACGCATGCAGACAGCGACTGCGGTGGCAGTGACTGCCGGCAGCGCGACCGCCGAGGAGGCCTGCCGATGGAGCTGAACACGTCGCCGGAGAGAGGGGGCTCAAGCGAACTGCGAGACGACCTCAGCGTGCGTCGGTTCCAACGGACGACACTCCATCAGCATCGAGTCTTGCCGTCAGTCATCTGCACGCCGATGTACACAAGCCGGGAGGACACAACAGAGCACAATGAGGCAAAAAACCAACATGGACCACCTGCTCGGAGCTGATCGACGACCGCCCCAAAGTCCTGGATGCTGTCTAGGATATTCTGCAGTTGTTTTGTAGCACGTAGGAGTTTATTCGTGAACTGGTCGTGGTCAAAACTTGCATTTTTTTGTATTGTGTGTCCACCGTTTGATGCCAGATGCATGCATGTGACCAAGCGTAGCGTATGGCTTAAGATTTTGCATGTTTAGGTTTACACAGCGTGGCGTTCTGAATTGTCTACGTTGAGTTACGGCCAAAATAGTGGTTCTGGGCCGGTTTTAGGATAGACCTTGCGCTGCCGCGTGCGACACCCGCCATGCGCCGCGGCAGGAAGTTTTGCCATGGACCTGTCATTTGTCATGTTTCTCTGCAAATGCTATTTGAAGCATTCTAACACTTTGCCTTGTGTCCCTTAGCCAGACCCTTGCGGTTGTGTGCACGATTTGTGACTGTCGTCACCGTCTGACCAAGCATTGTCTCCTAGTCAGCGGCTGTGTTGTTAAGAAGCTTCCACGCATATTCTTAAGGCATACCAACATGTGGGAAACGTCTTCTCCAGCAAAAACGGTAAAAATCCGACCGAAAGCTTGTCATGTGTATGTTTGTATTCAAATTGTTTTCCGACTATGGTTCACCAAATCTGGACCTACATTGGAGTGTGAGAGAGATTTTTTATTTTCGTGACGATAGTGGTAAGAAACCAACTACTTTTGGACGAGCCGTCTTGGTGCAATGTCGAATCGCTATCGAGCGAGGATACACGCATGCTTCGCGACACGAACGAACACATCGGTCAGCCTTCCTTATAAACATAAGGAAAGATGCCAGTCAAAGGCAGAAATTAATCAACGGAAACATGATGGATTTCAGCTAGTAGTCTAGATGATTGGAATCGTTTCCCTCCTACAGGTATAATCAACCAAACATCGAAGATCAAGAGGTGAATTGATGAAATCCTAGAATTTCAATCAACGATTTTTCATTGGTTCAGGGCCATCAGATTGCCTTGTAGACATTGCAGAGACATGCGGGGTTGAAACAGGCACCTGCTCCCTGTGCGATTTTCCCTTGTCGCAGACAAAGCAGCTCAGAAATTCTTGCCCAGAAACGTTTTGTTGCGACTGTTCACATCTTTGTTTCAAACATCTTTGACAAGCAAAACGAGCCATACCACGACAGACAAACGTCCTTAAGATTTGCCACTGGCATGTTTTCAGATTACTTGCCCCTGCACCTGGGTGCTGGTTTAAGGGCACCACGGGTGGTATCAGATCGACCGAGGAGCCAGCAAGGCCAACCTGGAGGACAAATCTATCTAGACAAAACGACGTCAAACTTTGCTTTGCTGGAGACAGGATATTCAGTATCCTGTTTTGACCTCTCGGAAGAGGATTGTTTTTTCAGACCTTTCACTTTTCGCTTTTTGCGATCACGATTGATGTCCAGAAAACAATGTTGACCTAGATTCGTTGATGGCGTGGCGCTGATAAGCAGCCTGGGCTCTGGCAAGGATCGCAGCTTACCCCTGAAGCCGAGTCAGCCATACAGCTCATCGCCCACTGACCCTTTTGTCCGTGGAAACGCTATGCGACAAAAGAAAAACTATAGTTTTCTTCAAAGCAGATAACAGCATGCGATCAGTAATGTTTTTCCTGGTCGTCTTGTCACTCTTCGAAGTTGAAGTACGACTCAAACTTCACATTTATTCTGTTATGTTTTGCAAGAAAAGTTCAAAATTGAAATATGATCAGGCTGACCGCTTATCAGCATCAGTACATGATTTGTCGTCGGTGCAGGTGTCTTTTAAAGGTAGTGTTACTAATGACACTTGAGTTTCTCCCTTTACCAGCCGCCCAAGGACGATAGACGCGACAATCGCTTGCGCCTAGTTCAACGGCCGGGAGTCAGTCCGGTTTTCCATGGACAGCTGAGATGCTTGACAGGCGAAACCTGTGGCCCATAATGAATTACTTGTGGCTGCGAGTACCCCTATGTGTGTTCAGGTGTTGATGTGGCTGTCCCAACGTCTATTCCAAATGAAATGATTTTCATAATTTCTCCTTACGTTGCCTTGTGTCCTTATTCTCCCTGCCCTTCTCTCTCTTCTGTTTTTACCTCTGTTTTTTTTCCTTGTTGCACCCATCCAAGTTTAGGTCCTGAGATTGGCTAGCCTTCGAATCGTTTTCAGAGTGAACGAGTACGCGGGAGTTGACGTTCCTGCATTTGGCCTTTCAATGCCTTGATAGAATGGACAGCCGTAACTCCACCTTTATCTGTCTACATATCCATCCGCCCGAGATGTCCCCGCTTTGCTCTAGTCTAGTTTCTCTGACATCGGCGACGAGTGCAAACCTTGTCTACCCCCCCCCCTGCCCTCACGCTCCAGCTCCGGGTGCACAAATTCATCATCGGAAGGGCAGCCGACCACCCAAAACAGAAGAAAGAATACAGGCTGTGCACGGCAGTCGCGCACGTGAACGGAGGCCAGCTAGCCTGCCCTTCTATCGAATTCTCTCCCTCCGTCTCTCTCTGTCTTTTTCTCTCCACTCACCCCCTCCCCCGTCCACCATACTCCTCTCCGCCGCAACACGTGCTTGTCCCTCCCAAGGCTGCACAAGCCACCTGCCACAGCAACTGGCCGCACTGCACATGGCTCGCGCTGCCCTCTGTTGCCGGCACCGTGGCATGCGCGTTTCAGGGCGTTACAGCAACACGACTCGAGCTACCTGCCGGGCATGAGGGCACAGCATCCCTCACCAACCGTAGTGCCTTCACTGCATGTGCGCAGGGTGAACGGGTTTTTGGAAGGGTTGCAAAAACAGGAAACGCGGGAAGTAGCGATCAAGGATTGCACTTAGGCTCCGACGTCAAGATTCTTCGCGTGACAAGCAGTCAATTCCCACCAGTCAGTCGGAGGAGCGAGGAAGCCTGGAAGCACATTCACCTAGCTAGCAGGCCTGCATTGTGCGCTCTAGGACTCAACGGACTGAACACCGAAGACCAGAGACCAAGGTAGGCGAGGTGTGTGTGCGCGCAATAGAGATTTGGTAGCCAAAGCCACTGCGGTCAGCAAAGCTCCGCAAGAGCATTGGAGGCAATCGGTCAATCGG
>SZWC01035324.1:5953-15980 GCA_023375785.1 Penium margaritaceum | reverse complement strand
GGAGAGAGAGAGAGAGAGAGAGAGAGAGAGAGACGGCAGGGCAGGACAGGGCGTAGCGGGGAGGGCGGGGCAGGGCGAGACAGGGCAGGGCAGGGCAGGGTACACCTCGACCACGCCGAAATCCACGCCGACACCCACGCCCACGCCCAAATCCATGCCGACGCCCACGCGCACTCTCACGCCGACACCACGCCCACGCTCACGTCAAAACCACGCCCACGCCCAATCCCCGCCGCCGCCGACGCCGCTGCTGCTGCTGATGCTGCTTCTACTGTCACCACTGCTTCTCCTGCTGCTGCTGCTGCTACTGCGGTTGGTCTTGGTGCTGTCAAGGCCGCTGCTCTGCCGCTACTGCTAATACTCCATTCCGTACTCCTACTCCTACTGCTGCTGCTTCTGCTACTACTGCTGCTGCACCAACCCGGCTGGTGTTGTTCCCAGCAGGAAAAACGTCAAAACAGCGGCACTTGCGATGGCGGGGCTGGAGACGGCGATAATGGTGAGGTGGGTGGTGGCGACGGCGATTCAGGCAACGGACGGCACTGATGGCGATGGACGTGCGGCAGAACCGTTGTTTTGTTGACGAGGAGACGACGACAAAAGTTCCTGTGCATCGCCTCATCCACGCGATGTGGATAAGGTGAGGCGAAAATGCGAAAGAGGGCAGAGTCGAACCAGCCAGTTACTGTTTTTTTGCCGGGACCTTTCAGCGCATAAAACTTATTGTTGAAAACCACAATACTAACAACCAGGAAAGGAAGTCAATGTATGGAAGACTTGTGAGAAAAAGGTGCTAAATTGCATCATCAAAATGATAAAGATAAAGTTTTACATATTGGTAAGGATACATTTTTATATATTGATATAGATGTTTTTATACATCATTATGCATATAGATATAGACAAACATATAGATAAGTAGAGATATAGATATAAATCTAGATAAAGATAAAAATAGATAAAAATATATATAGATAAAAATAGATAAAAATATATATAGATATCAATATGAATATAGAGAGAGATAAAGATATAGATATAGAGAAAGATGTAGATATAGGTATAGATGTAGATACATATATAGATATAGATATAGATATGGATATAGATATAGATATGGATATAGATATAGATAAAGATAGAGATATAGATATCGATATAGATATAGATATAGATATAGATATAGATATCGATATCGATATAGATATAGATATAGATATAGATATAGATATCGATATCGATATAGATATAGATATAGATATAGATATAGATATCGATATCGATATAGATATAGATATAGATATAGATATAGATATCGATATCGATATAGATATAGATATAGATATAGATATAGATATCGATATCGATATAGATATAGATATAGATATAGATATAGATATCGATATCGATATAGATATAGATATAGATATAGATATAGATATCGATATCGATATAGATATAGATATAGATATAGATATAGATATCGATATCGATATAGATATAGATATAGATATAGATATAGATATCGATATCGATATAGATATAGATATAGATATAGATATAGATATCGATATCGATATAGATATAGATATAGATATAGATATAGATATCGATATCGATATAGATATAGATATAGATATAGATATAGATATCGATATCGATATAGATATAGATATAGATATAGATATAGATATCGATATCGATATAGATATAGATATAGATATAGATATAGATATCGATATCGATATAGATATAGATATAGATATAGATATAGATATAGATATAGATATAGATATAGATATAGATACAGATACAGATACAGATACAGATACAGATACAGATACAGATACAGATACAGATATAGATACAGATACAGATACAAATACAGATACAAATACAGATACAGATACAGATACAGATACAGATACCGATACCGATACAGATACAGATACAGATACAGATACAGATACAGATACAGATACAGATACACATACAGATACAGATACAGATACATATACAGATATAGATACAGATATAGATACAGATATAGATACAGATACAGATACAGATACAGATACAGATACAGATACAGATACAGATACACATACAGATACAGATACAGATACATATACAGATATAGATACAGATATAGATACAGATATAGATACAGATACAGATACAGATACAGATAGAGATATAGATACAGATACAGATACAAATACAGATACAAATACAAATACACATACAGATACAAATACAGATACAGATACAGATACAGATACAGATACAGATACAGATACAGATACAAACATAGATACAGATACAGATACAGATACAGATACAGATACAGATACAGATACATATACAAATACAGATACAGATACAGATACAGATACAGATACAGATACAGATACAGATACAGATACAGATACAGATACAGATAGAGATATAGATACAGATACAGATACAAATACAGATACAGATATAGATATAGATATAGATATAGATATAGATCTAGATATAGATATAGATATAGATATAGATATCGATATCGATATAGATATAGATATAGATATAGATATAGATCTAGATATAGATATAGATATAGATATAGATATCGATATCGATATAGATATAGATATAGATATAGATATAGATCTAGATATAGATATAGATATAGATATAGATATCGATATCGATATAGATATAGATATAGATATAGATATAGATCTAGATATAGATATAGATATAGATATAGATATCGATATCGATATAGATATAGATATAGATATAGATATAGATATAGATATAGATATGGATATAGATATAGATATAGATATGGATATGGATATGGATATGGATATGGATATGGATATGGATATGGATATGGATATGGATATGGATATGGATATGGATATGGATATGTATATGGATATGGATATGGATATGGACATGGATATGGATGTAGATATGGATATGTTTATATACATGTAGATAAACATATTCACTACCTTACATCATTGTTTTATTACTTACACCAGTAATGTCTTCCTGTATCACATCCAACCATAAAAACCACAGAAATCATCTTTATTCTTGCTTCACAATAGATGAATGAATAATAATCCATTCAAAAACTTCACAGGAGTTGTCACAAAATCAACATTCCACGTTTAATCTTTCATGAAATATCTAAATTTGTTATTCATTTATGTTACCTTTAGTTTTCATTCGTTTATGTATACGGAATTCCTCTTTCCTATCATTTCAATTATTATTGCTTTACTGATTATGTATACTATGTAACCCATTGCACCCTTGTGTGCAACTTACCACTTGTTTTTTTTTTTTTTGGTTTTTAAGATGGTCCAGGCAGAAAATCCCTCCCACCGGGCTCCCTTCCGGAAGCTGCTACCTTGGTGACTTCTTCATCTGCTCAGCTTGTGTCCAATTCGGCGGCGGATTCAACAAGGTTCAACCTTTGGCTTTTATACAGGTCCATCCACGTTTTCAAGTTGGGCAATTTTCGTTTCCCAAATGCTCTTTCAATCACATCAATTCAAAGCCAATTACGCCCATTCCTTCCCAGGTATGTTAGCCTCATACCCACTGTAATCTCAACTAATTTCAAGTATACCAATCTTTTGCAGGAAAAAAAACCATTGGCCACTTTGGTAGAAAAATGAACACAACATTCACCAAGTGAAAAAAACATTCCTGAAGGCCACTGTTACAAAGGAATTCTCCGGATGTCCAAGAGGAAGAAATTTGTATGGGGAACAATATAATACTCCGCATACCAACTATGACACTCCACACAAGCATGCTCACAACATGAAAGGAAAACCTTTTTCACAAACATGAACACACAATGAATCCCGTATGCTAATACATTTCCTTTCATTAAGAAATGAATGTCAAGAGTTGAAAGCCACTTACATGCTTACGATTATTCTTTTTATATGCTTATAATTTCTCTGCCTTCGCCAATCTCTCTTAATCTCACACTCTCCCCCCCATCTCTCTCTCTCTCTCTCTCTCTCTCTCTCTCTCTCTCTCCCTCTCTCTCTATCTCTCTCTCTCTGTCTCTGTGTGTGTGTTTTTACGACTTTATCTATGCTTAAGAGTCCTCAAAACACGAAATGGGGCAACCTTCTCTGCCTTGCTTCTGTTTTTTCTGGTGTCCGATGCACCTTGCAATTAGCCACGCACATTGTTTTAATGTGCGCAACCGTCACTTTGTGTGCAGAATTGACGTACAAGACTGGTAGCGCTGAACATTGCGCAATATAAGTATCACACGTGCAATACATTCATCACGTGATTCGTCACATACCAAAAAAACTATTGGTATCGATATCAATATCGAGCCACATGGTCACCTGATACCAACACTGATACCCTCGATGGTCGCAATACCGGCACGCGAACTCAGTGCCAGTATGGACCGGTGACGCTGGAACTCCGACGGGCTAACTAACGGTAGCAAGTCAGCCCGTCAACTCCCTCTTTGGCTAGTCTTTTCTGGGAAATTTTGACGAGGACTATTGGGCTCTTGACCGGACGATATTTCATCAAAAGTTTGCCTTTTGGGTGGTCTTCTCATTTTCACGACATCGACATGAGAAGTATGCAAAAAGCACTTGACCTTGAATTCAGCTCGGCATCCAGATTTGCAACGCAAACGTAGACGTCGAGTCGACAATGAGTTCTTTTTATGTGGGAGAGATTGCTTGATAAACATTTACGTTGACTTTGGCTTCAGGTTTGACTTTTTCATTGTCTACGTTTTGAAATGGCAAAGCCACAGTGCGTAATCTGAAGGCCAAGGCGCGTTCTCCAACTTTTTCTTTGTAACATCTTTATGTCGTTGTCTATGTTCTAAAATGGGAGACAAACACATATTTGATTCAAGAATCAAACATTACACATTTTGTGGCCAGTCCTATGGTTCCACGAGTGGAGGTTGTGACTGTAACACGACATTTCATGATACAACTTGTATTGTCCAACCTCTCTCTTTTTTTAACATTGTAGCAAACTAAACTGATAGATTAAAGTGAACAAAACCTGTTTTCTTGTTCATGGAACGAACGAGCAAAACAGTCCTCACATGGGTTAATAGGTCCAGGGCTGGTAGGCCCCTTTCAAGGCTGTTTTTCTTCTTTGCGTTGCAAATGAGAACATAACATGGCCATGGACATCAGCGGTTGCGTGATTGTGATGTACACGAAGGACCTGTGGCTAATGGCTAAAGAGAAGAGAAAATTTCTTAACTGGACGTGAATGACACCCCTAGTGTTTTATGTACCAAGAACATGACTGCTTGTCAGTAAAAATAGGAATGTAAGAAAATTGGCCACATAAAGGGAAAACAAAGAAACGATTAAATCAAATATCACGTAAAGCAAATGAAACGTGAAAATCATACTTTGGAAACCGACTCTTCAAAATAATCCCTCAGCAACCGGTGTAGCATGAATTTGTTTGAAATAGTGGACATGGCATGCATGATCTCAGGAACTTTTGGAAAATTGGGTACAAAATGCGTCTTTTTTGTGAAGTGAGTATGGTTTTGATGTTGTGTAGAAAATGGCCAAGAGAGAATTCAAGGGCGGAAATGTGGGAATAGCAGAACTAGGCCATTTATTCTCTGATAAGCCTGATTTCTACCATTACTACAGACCTAGATTTTTTCTCCCTATGGATGAGAAATGGTAAAGTTATGATTAATTTGAATCTTCTCATATGGCAAAACAAAACCTATAAAGTAACTATCATAGACATGTTGGAAATCATCTTATTATTTTTCTTACATTGGTTATTGAAAGGATTTCATCGTAGAATTATTAAAATATATATTCATGAAAAATTCAAAATGATGGAATTTCCCATCCCCAAATTAATGATCTAAGTTGATGACGATTTTAAGAAACTATGGGATGTGGCTTTCATTTCAATGTGGTAATCAAATCTAACATTGGATGTTAAAGATGGCTATGGCTGTGAAAACATTGATTTTAATTTGCCATATAAAATAAAAAAATAATTGTAATAATACAAATTGATTCTTCATGAAGGATGTTAGGTAATGTGTTTAACAGATAAATAAAGGAGGATATAAACTGAGGTGAATTAAACAAATGGCAGTGGACTTAGATCCTTTACAAGATTTGGTTGCATGTTAACTTTAGCTTTTTACTTTTGGTGTGTATTTATCCATTCAAATTAACCTTAAACAATTTTTGAACGCATGTGGCAAAATTCTTTATCATCACTGTTGCCCTTTTTATGTCAGTTTAAGTTGAAGCTTTCCCGCTATTGGAATCATTGTGATAAGGTTTTCTTTCTCATTTTTTGACTAAAATCAACAATGCTAAGAAAGCAACTCACGGTCCTTAAGTAAAAGCAGCTGGAAATACACTCATGGGAAATGTGTATGCATACTTCCAAGGTAGAACCGGTGAATATCGAACATAATTTAAAAAAACATGAACATAAGGGGAGTTCTAGAAATTTCACGGTCCTAAAATTGGCTGGTACCTTTTCCATAGTGCACCATAAGACGTGATCACGTCATTTGCACGACTCAATTTGAAATGGAATTCATGTCTCCTCTGAATTGGCTGCAAAGAGAAAGATCTTTTTTCTTTAAAGACGAAGATTTACTTGTTAACTATTGCAATGAAAGTGGAATTCAAGGTCATTTACATACCATTTACATAATAGTACACATGGTTGAACGTTTTTCATCCAAGCAACATCGAGACCCGTGTGAGAGGCATAAGGGTCTCTTCACCCTCCTCTTCTCTAGTCATGTTAAACGTTTTTAGATTGTTGGCGAGACCCGTTGCTGTGCAAAAGCCATGTTAAGAGCACGTAGCATTTCACGTGCACTAGATTCTGTTTGCATAGTCGTGTTGCACGTTGTTAGTCCAAGAAACAGTTAGAACCGTCATTCACACAGGAGCTGTTGGTATGTTCCTACAAAAAGGAGCGGTCAGGCTCCAGTCTGCCTCTGATGGAAATGATTTCTGGGTGAGGTGGTTGTCCCATCATGTGAAAGGCCTCACCCATGTAGTCTTTTTCTTCTTGATTTTCCATTCATTCATCGTTCCTAACTTTTTCTAACTTTGCCTTGATCCACTTCCGCCTCTATTCTCTCCCATAGCATTTTCCCGTCTCTACACACATATAATGAGCTTGATTTCAGGCAAAGAACAGTCATACGTGTCTTTCACCCATGACTGTTATAAACCTACACTCTTATGTTGTGGAAAGCCATGTATTTACCATGTATATAAAAAACTGCATTAAGTTTTCATTTTCTACCTTGTTTGAAGAGCTTATGGAACACGTAGTGTCTATAGTAATGAAATGACAACGATAAGCTAGCAAGGCAGATTACTTTCAAATTACATTCCCTAAAATAAAAGAGGGTTGAATTTAAACATTATCAGTCTTTTGTGTGTAATCCTTGTTGAATTGTCCCTATACCAGACTCAAAGATAGTACTGTAAAACTATGGGACAATCCATAGCATACATATGCATACATGAAGACAAACAGAAGTTTTGCCCATACAAGGCTATATCTTTCACGGTCCAAAAAACCAACCTCAAGAAACATTGAGAAACTAAAACATAGCATAAGTTCATTCAATAATTCACTTACACATGCATTCATCCATGAATTCATCCAAAATGTTTTGAACAATTGTTTTGAGAATTCATGTATCAATAAATCAGTTTATGTGACTATGACCTGAATAGGAACAAATCATTGGAAACCACCTTCTGTTCAATTTAAGAAAGCAATTTATGAATGACTTTCTGTTTTAAATTATTAATTAATGATTTTGTATGCTTCAATTGAAATTCAACAGTGGAATATTTTTTGATAGCTATACTTGTTTAATAATCAAGCAATTGCCTTTTAAAAAAACTTCCTATGTAAGTGACTTGTTAGATGATTAGTTCTTGTAGTCACTGATCATTTGTTCATATGATAAGTTGTTTTTTGTGAATTTTTCTCAATGTTTATGTAGACCATTTATAACTTCAACCGTTAGAATTATGTTTTAATCCGTGAAATGTAATCAATCGATGAATCTATCCATTGCCCTATTATTCATGTTCAAATTGTTTATTTGTATCATATACTCATTGATGAATAGAGTGTGTGACCTATTTAGGGACAACAACTTATTCAACCAGGTTATAAAACAATGATAAGTGCATTGAATGAAATAAAAGTAATGCATGCTACCATTAAAACAAATTGAAATTAATAAAAAAAAGAGAACATCAATTTTTTTATGGTTACATTGTGTTTGTGTAAATGAAAACTTTAAAGAATGTATTCACCTATATTTAAAATGATGTATGAATTTATTCATCCGAAGTTGCAAACCAAATTAAAGGTGATTTGAATATGTGTTCAAGATTTCTGGATAACAGAAGTTTAAGGTAAAGGTTTAAATTAACATGCATGCGCAGCCTGCTTTCATCCAACTGTACGTTGATAGGCTAAATAGTCGTTTGAAAACAAATGTTTTATGTTCCTTTTTATTGCACCATTTACTCATAAAGAAGCATTATCAGTCATAGCCATGCTGAAAATCTAACATGACATTGCACATCCTTTGCTTCATTTAAATTTCATAATGATAGCCATTACATTCATAATGAAAGGAGAACAATGATTGGTTTCCCTTGCTCCTTATACATAGATATGATTGCATCAAAACATAAAATGTATTCTTAATTTCTTAAATGTGGTGAAATATGATGGATTATCAAAATTTGGGCCATGATGGTAGCGATGCAAATCATTCTTTCCATATGAGTAAGGTGAAACGAAAACAAATGTTTTCTTTTGATAAACATTCAGAGGATTAGGATCAAAAGTTAAAGGGGGAAAAAGTAGGCTTTAGACAAATACATTGAACACATGGCCATGAGCATGCGTAGGACAAAACATATGGCTTGACATGAATGTTTCACCATAGCTAACGTTTTTGGTGAATACTGTAATGATTGATACGAGACTTTAAAAAAACGTATATATTTTTCCTTGCTTCATTCCTTGAAATTCTTCCTTCTATACTGTTTTTGTAGTTACTTTAATCAATCAGTTTTTTTATGTTTTATTCATTATTTAATGTTCATGTATATTTATTCTTGTCCAAAAAGTATGATATTCATGTACCAAGTTGAAGTTTATTTGGAAAACATATATCTCGTTCCATTTTTTTTCAATGCAATCAATGATTTACCTATGCAATCATTGTTTTGTTCTTCTGTGATTTATATCGATATAACCACGCATTCATTAATTATCAATGTAATAGGAAAGCTTTTCAAATAAATGCAAGAACTTGACTAGTGATCGTAATACCAAATGATCTGTTTACTTCATAATTTTGTGCGTAAAGATAACATTTCTCTTCATAAATTTCCTCAGTTATGCAATGATGAGTTATTCTCCTACTTACTACATGTATCGTTTTAATTGCATAATTTCTTATTAATGGTTTGATTTCTACTAATCACATCCATAACTGTTACTCAGAGATATTTCTCTGAGGTAAATTAGGAGAGTTTTCAACATTTAGAAAATTGCATGCAGACTGTATTGAGTTTCCATGGGCTCAAATTTTTTCCCTTTTTCCCCTTGTTATACGATTCAAACAAGGTGCACTACACCTCGTGAGAATGTTTTCTTATTCATTCTCTAAACTTTTGTTTTTCACATATTAATTGAAAAAAAAAATTCAATTCAATTACTTAACCGCATTATGTCAAAGGTATGAACATCAATTACACATTCACACAAGATTTTCCTCAACGACTCCTCATTTAACGGGGGATTGATGGGTGAAAGTGGTGAGGACATAGTTGGAACTGGCCTTGTCCTTGTCCAGTTGGACACAAAATCCTAGAAAAATCCCACCCTCGGATCCTCTATCTCTATCTCTCTCTCTCTCTCTCTCTCTCTCTCTCTCTCTCTCTCTCTCTCCCTCTCT